>JAABOM020071276.1:0-36718 GCA_011800125.2 Solanum clarkiae | reverse complement strand
AACATAAGGGCTCCTAGTTAGCCCATTGACCGGTTAGGTCCCCAAACTTTTCTATTTTAATCCAATTAAGGACTTCTGACTTCAATTAAATTTTTTTCCCGCAAAATTTCACTTGATTCCATACTCATGCACCATAAGTTAGTAAAATTAAAAATACACCTCAATCACAACAATTTTCCTGAATGAGCAACTGACCTCCATTTAGTTAATTACGGGGTCTAATAGGTACATACTGGATATGAAAAATAATGTTAAATTTAATTTATAAATATTATAATTGGCTCGTATTATACTATTGTACTGATTATTCTTGTTGATGAAGGTAATCTTCAAAGGCATTCAATGATGGCATTAAGTTTCTTTCTCTCGGGTTTTCAGTACTATTGTTTAAATGATTTTTTAAAATCATTACAATAATATAATACGAGCCAATTATAGTATTTATATGTGCAATTTAACTTTTTTTTTTCATATCCAGTATGTACTAATGGCTTGTTGAGCTATATGCTTGTGCATTGGTGTTATTTTTGAATTTTATGAGATCGATCGGATTGTTTTCTTATTTATTTTGGATGATACATGAGAATAATTTAAGAGAAAATGCATAAAATAAAATACCTATTATTATATTTTTAGCGGGTCAGGTTACTTAAATGATTTAAAGAATATCTTTTTACTTTTAAAATTTTTAAAAAAAATTTACACGTCAACAAAATTTATTGAAAACATTAACTAAATAGGTTGAGTGACTCTGTAAGTAGAGTACGTATAATTGAATATTTTTCTATGAGCCTATAGTTGAGTGACTTTTGAGTAAAAATTAAAGTTGAGTGACTTTCTGCAGAAGGAACTCATATTTGAGTGTCTTTTGAGTTAAAAAGTGAAGTTGAGTGACTTTTTATGAAAAGAGTCCATAGTTGACCATGTTAGGGCCCTGGACGTTGTATGATATCATCGGAGCCTGAAAATTTTGGCTTCAAGAAGTTTTGGACCAAAGTGATGATCCATGGGAGCCCTCACAGTCTGTGTGAGGTCACACAGCCCGTGTGGGGCCTCAATGGAGTGCCCCTTGGCCTATTGTAGAGTATTGGCCTCTAAAAAGTGGATTTTTAAACTAAGTCACACCACACTTCGACTCCTCACATTCTATGTGACACTTGATAGACCGTGTGGTGGCCTTAGCTTAGAATCCCATAATTTTGGGGCCAAGTGTGGTGACACGGCCAAGTACATGGCACATGTAGGGTGAAGTTGCCTGTATGGTCTTCTGTATGTGCTCTGAAGTGAAATATTTTCTAATTATTGGATCACCTTCTCAGAATCTTGTGTGAAGAATTTTCTAAGTGAGGTGGTACAGAGAAGTGCACTGTCTGTATAGCTTGGTACGGACCGTGAGACCAACCGTTAGGTACTTTTGTCAAATTTTTCTAAGTGTGAAATTTTCAAGCTCAAGCTAATCTCACTTTCGAGCCTTCAATTCAACCTTATTTAGGTGGTTCAAGGTCATCATGGGTTTCCTACATCAAGCCAAGTTCAAAGGATTCTATTGGCTAAGCTTTTCATAAAAATCGATAGAAAGGTCAACATTAAAGGGTCATATCTTGTCAGTCAAAATGAATATGGTGGTCCACGACCCGCCAAATTGAAGTTCATTGAATTACCTTTTCAATGCATTAGGTTTCATCAGATTCCAAGTTCAGATTAAGAAGTTCTACCCATTCTCATAAAATACATCTGTGTAGTGTTTTCTGAAATTTGCCTAAGTGAAGTCTCGTGGGAGGGTTTCATGGTCCGTCAAACCTTGTACGGACCATGAGACTTCCTCACAGGACCCCTGGAAATTAATGTAATTTTGCTTCATTAATGGTTTTTTTTGTAATTGTCGTTTCTCCTAAGGGTCTTTTATGACTTCCTATGCTATTTTAAGACCTCCAAACGACCTAAACTCTATCCCTCCATTCAAATTCATTCCTAAAATTTATAATTCTCTCAAGTCTCAGTCTGAAGAAACTATAGTGGATATTAAGCTTGGGGATCAAGGAAAGACTCTCTCTTCACCAAATTTCTTCTTGTATCTTCTTCATTAGCTAAGCTATGTGGGTTTTGTTTCTTGCTTCTTTCAATCAAGAAGACCCAAACTCTTTTCAAGTGATTTTCATGAATTTGAACTTACTGTAAATATGAGTTTTCAGTATTATAATTTATTAAATTCAATTGATGTATAGGCTATGTTTATTTAATGATTTTATGTTGGATCAAGCCTAATATGATAAATTACATTGAAGTTATGAATATGCATGTCCCCTTTAAAACTTGATTTGTGCATGGTTAAACTATATTATGATTTAAATGTGAATTTGACTTGTGTCTTTAGTTGAATTACGTAATGTATTATTAATTTAGTTTTGAATCTATATTACTCATGTTATTCTCATCTCATTCATAGCATATGCATTTATGAACATCGTATTTTATAAAAATTATGAAGTGGGTTAAGCCCAATTATATTTATGTACATGATATTGATAGGATATTAGTTATGGCAAGAATGTGATCACATGAATGTCTATTTCTATGTCTCTTCGAGCATTTTGGGCGTTTGGACCATCTCACATATGTAAATATGCTATTCTTATGTTTGAGTATCATGATTACGAACTATGATTTGGCTATTAAGCCTAAATATGCATTAGAAGGATTTGAAATGAATATTGCCTCTTTGAAAGTATGTACATGTATAAGTATTCTCGTGGGATGTATTGGCATAGCACCGATGGATTGGGGGTCCTCTCCCTTTTCTTGAACTATGTGCCAAGCATAGGTATATGTGAAAACCTTATCTGAAATGGGGGTGCTCGTAAGGAAGGTCAATTCTCTAAAATGGGGGTGCCCATAAGGAGAAGAATAATATGATATGATATAATATGAAAATCCTATCCAAAATGAGGGTGACTGTAAAGAAGGTTACTTCATACGAAATAGGGGCGCTCGTAAGGTGAAGTATGGTTTACCTTTGGCAAGTAGACCACCTCTTTACTGGTGAGGGGATTTCATCGGGATTCTAAGTAATAACTCGTCTTGTCTTACTCATGTTAGTTGAGGTCACATCCCCACTACACATATGAGCATTAACGCATTTCATGCATCATTGGTTTCATTGCATATCACATACTATATCTCTTGTTGTACATCTTTTTCTATATTATGTGCCCTTCCCGTTTAACATTCAATGCAGGTTTGGTAAGTCATATGCATTGCATCCCATATACTTAATACATTCAAACGTACTAATATATACTTTTACCTACATGATCTAACCATGTACAGACTGGAGATTACTTTCCTCCACTATTTTATAGCTAGATCAGATTTGAGATATTTGTTGTGGTGAGTCATATCATCGAAGGGCAAACCATCATTCTTCTACCTATGAAGTCTTGATTATGTTATTTATTTTGAGGATGAGCCCGGGACATGTCTTGACCCCCCATCACATCTTCTGTCTAAAGGCATTGTTGGATATCTTATTGACTTTTATTGAATATATATTCAGTTCATGAAAGATAGAGATCAGGCTTTCTAAATGAAATTGACTTTGAGTGTTATATTTGAAGCCTATGATTATGGTTATCTATTGGATAAAGATACTATGGATTGATTATGAGAATTATGATAAGTATGTATGTTTTGATGTGAAGATGTGGAAGATTTTAAGTCTTGTATTGCCCCCACAATGTATACTTACCCGGCCCTTAGTCTTTATGAGCTACATGTTATGTGAATCCATGTTAATCTTTTCCCTATGATATCCCCATAGCGTGAGTCCTACTTTCCCGTCCCATAGAACTATATGTTTTTGATTAGTGTATACTTCCAAATTGATGAAGTGAATATAGATACTTTGAGTCTTCTTTGGGGACTCTCGGGTTCCTATTTACCATGCCACTCCTAGACCTTAGGTCTGGGTCATGGCAGAGATGGTACCAGAGCACTTGGTTTATAAATGGTCCTCAGAGTCCAATATGCTGCATCGAGTAGAGTCTTATTCATGGGTGTGAATCGTGCCACATCTATGGGTAGGAGGTTACAAGGTATTTTAGGAAATGTTTCACTTTTTTATGATTCTTATCGTGCCATGGAATGTTTATTGAGATTTCTTATCTTCATCCCTCCCTACCAAACAGGGAAAGTCAATTTGGGCTGGTAATGCAACCGAGAAAAGAAAGATATTGTAGTTGGTCTTATAGATTAGGTCAAAAAGGAGTTAGTGAAGGATGTGCATTATTTGACAAGCTTTCTCCTTCAGATATTAGAAGTTTTCTTGGGTTGACTGGTTCTTATAGAAGGTTTGTCAAAGCTTTCTTATTAATTGCATCTCCATTGACCAATTTGATTAAAAAGAAGGTTAAGTTTGTGTGGTTGGGTGAATGTTAGGAGAGTTTTTAGATCATGAAGGATCAGCTAACATCTGCTCCTATTTTGACTTTATTGCATGGCTTAGATGGGTTTGTGGTAAATTGTGATGCTTCTCAAATTGTGTTTGGTAAATTGTAATTACCCGACTCATGACCTTAACTTTATCAAGAAGTCATGCCCGTTCTCGTAAAGCCCACTTATCCAGTGTTTCTGAAATTTGTATAAGTGAGGTCTCACAGGAGGGCTTCACGGTTCGTGAAACCTTGTACAGACCGTGAGACTTCCTCATGGGACCCCCTAAAGGATTGTTATTTTTCTTCATTAATGGCTCTTTTATAATTGGTGCTTCTCCTAAGGGTCTTTTGTGACTTCCTCTGCTATCTTAAGACCTTCAAATGACCTAAATTCTATTCCTCTCATACAAATTCATTCCTCACATTTAGTATTCTCTCAAGTCTCTATCTCAAATAACTCTTGTGGGAATTAAGATAAGGGATCAAGGAAAGGCTCTTTTTTTTTACCAAATTCTTCTTGAATCTTCTTCATTAGCTAAGGTATGCGAGTTTTGATTCTTTGTTCCTTTCAACCATGAAGACCCAAACTCTTTTCAAGTGATTTTCATGAATTTGAACTTACTGTAAATATGGGTATTCAATATCATGATTTATTAAATTCAATTGATTTTATTGGCTATGTTTATTTAATGATTTTAAGTTGATATAAGCGATAATATGATAAATTACATTGAAGTTATGAAGTAATGAATACGCATGTCCTCTTTAAAACTTGATTTGTGCATAGGTAAACTATATTATGATTTTAAATGTGAAGTTTACTTAAGCCTTTACTTGAATTACACAATGTATTTTTTATTTAGGTTTGATTCTATATTACCAATGTTATTCTCATCTCATTCATAGCATATGCATTCATGAACAACAGACTTTTATAAAAGCTATGAGGTGGGTTAAGCCAATTATGTTTATGTATATGATTTTGATATGATATTGGTTATGGCAAGAATGCGATCACATGAATTTCTATTGCTATGGGTCTTTGAGCATTTTGGGTGCTTGAACCATCTGATATATATAAATGAGTTATTCCTGTGTTTGAGCATCATGATTACGAACTATGATTTAGCTATTGAGCCTGAATGTGTATTGGAAAAATTTGAAATGACTATTGCCTCTTTGAAAGTATGTATATGTATAAGTATTCTCACGGTATTTGTTAACCTAGCATCGATGGATTGGGGGCCCTATCCTTTTCCTTGGACTATGTACCAAGTATAGGTATATGTGAAAATTCTATCCGAAATGGGGGTGTCCATAAGCAAGGTTAATTCTTCAAAATGGGTGTTCCCAAAGGAGAAGAATAATGTGATATGATATAATGTAAAAATCTTATTCGAAATGGGGCTTCTCATAAGGAAGGTCACTTCATACGAAATGGGTGCCCATAAGATGAAGTATGCTTTATCTTTGGCTAGTAGACCACCTCTTTGATGGTAAGGGGATTCCAAGTAATAGCTCGCTTGGTCTTACTAATGTGTTTGAGTTCACATCCCCACTATACATATGACCATTTATACATTTCATCATCATTGGTTTCATGGCATATCTTATACTATCTCTCTTGCTATACATCTCTTTCTATATTATGTTCCTTTGCCATCTAACATTAATTGTAGGATTGGTAAGTCATATGCATTGCATCTCGCATACTTAGAACATTCAAATGGACTAATGTATACTTTTTCCTACATGATCTAACCACGTAGGAATCGAAGTTTACTTTCCTCCACTGTTTGATGGCTATATCGGATTTGAGACATTTGTTATGGTGAGTCCTATCTTCCAAGGGAAAGCCACCATTCTTCTACTTATGAAGTCTTTATTATGTTATTTACTTTGAGGGTTAGCGCGGGACATGTCTTGGTCCTCGTCCTATCTTATGTCTAGAGGCATTATTGGACATCTTTTAGACTATTGTCGAATCCATCTATATGTTATGTGTTGTATTTGAAGCCTCTGATTATGCTTATCTATTGAATATGACTATTGTGGATTGATTATGAGAATTATGATAATTATGTATGTTTTAATATGGAAATGTGGATGATCTTAAATCCCATATTTCCCCTAAAGACTGAGTCATAGTTACCCACCCCTTAATCTTTATGTGCTACATGTTATGTGAATTCATGTTAATCCCTTTCCCTATGATATCCCCTTAGCGTGAGTCCTACTTTTCCATCCCTTAAAACTATGTGTCTACTATTCGTATATGCTTCCGAACCGATTATGTGAATATGGATATTTTGAGGCTGTTTGGGAACACTCGAGTTCCCATTCGCCATGTCACTCCTAGACCCTCGGTCCGGGTCGTGACAGACCATGGGAGATATTAATTCTCATAATTTAGATGCAATATTTTTTAGGCGGGTTAAAGCTTTTCCAGGTGAAAGCAGGATGGTTTAAATAGATTTTTTACAAAATCCATGCGGAACTATAAATGGTATTACCCACAAATTTGTAGCCTAATAAAGAACATATTCATATTGTGGCTAGCCGTTGTTCAACATGTATTAGTATAGTACTTTGAACAAAAAGTTTTGTTGAACAAAAACTTTTGTAGAGAAAAAAGTTTGTAAAACCAAACCTTTTTAGAACAAAACTTTGTGAAAACGCTAATCACAAAGTTTCCACCATGTTTTCAAAGCCAGAAACTAAAACTAGTAATGAAAACAAATTCTATAAAGAAAATTAAAAAATAAAACTAACAAGAAGAAAATCGAGGCAGGTACTAGAGATCATCTACAGGCGCATCGTTAAGGATCTATTGCAATTAACAATGCTAGTGAGCCTCCCTTACTTTGTAGGATCGTTATTTTATGTTCATGAAGCTTTATAGAGTCAGACTTGATCTAGACTAGGTTTTCTTTTGAGTTGAGGTAGCCGTATTTGATGAGTTATAGAGGTTTCATAGATTAGAGTTGAGTTGTTGACTTGAGATCTTGTTGAGCTAGTTTCTTTTATACTAGCCTATTTATTTGATATGATGTTTGAAACATAAAATGCCCACTACTTGTTATCTTAGTCTTCCGCTGAATTGCTATATATGTTGAGGAAATAAATGTGATAAAGACATGTGGTTTGCTTGGGGACTAGCAATATTGTCTGCGTGCCAGCCACATCTAGGGTACCTTCCCGAGGTGTGAAACTTGGTGTCAGAGCACAGAGTTCAAGTGACCTAGGGAGTTTATGAACTCGTGTCTAATATAGTCTTGTTTATGGGTGTGTTGTGCACCACAGCTGATAAGCAGGAAGCTATAGGACATTAGGAACAGTCACATTTTTTTCATGATCCGATTCGTGTGATAGAGTTAAAACTCTACGAATCTCTCTTGCAATTCGCGCTTTACCCATTGCAGAGTTGTGTTCATGCCTCAAGAAAGGATGTTAGAGGTAAAGGACGTCCTGCCAGGAAGAATGTTAACCCACTAGAGACTTAGGGACACAATGAGCTCATAGATCCAGCTGTCCCTGTTGAGCAATCCCCATAACCTGAGGTTTCGAATGTTGAGTTTTTCCAGGCTATTCAAACATTGGCCCAAGCTATCAAAACATCTGCTTCGGGGTGAGGAGCTATTCAACAAGATGTATAGGACACATCTAGAGTTCGATAATTTTTTAGGATGAATCCACCTGAATTCACAAGGTCTGCATCCAATAAGGATCTTGAGAACTACGTGAAGGAGCTTCAGAAGGTGTTTCAGGTGATGCATGTGGCTGATGTTGATAGAGTTGAACTATTTTCCTAGCAGCTCAAGGGTATGTCCAGGATGTGGTTTGATCAGTGGAAGAAGGGTTGAGGAGAGGAATCCCCATTGATAACTTGGGCGGCATTCAAGGAAGCTTTCTTGGGGCATTTCTTACTAAGAAAATTGAGGGAGGCAAAGGTATAAGAGTTTTATATCCTAAATAGGGTTCTATGACTATGCAAGGGTATGGTCTAAATTTTACTCAACTATCTCGGTATGCTCTGGATATGGTTGCTGACTTGAGGGAGAGAACAGGGATTTATGTTGATGGGTTGAACAAAGGGCCAAAGAAATAAGGAATAGGAGCTATGCTTGTGAGCGATATAGACATCGAGAGGTTGCTTACTTATGTGCAACAAGATGATGAGAAGAGATAGCATGATAGGGAAGAGTTTAGAAATAAGATGTCCAAAACAACCAGCCATGAGGTTTGAAAGAGAGGGAATGGTAACAGATTCCAGTCAGGGCTAGCACCATCATCTGCTAGTGCACTTGTCCCAAAAACAGGAACAATCAGAAGTCTCTGAATTTTGGAGCCCTAGGATTTCAATCACAGGCTAGTGTGGCTCAAGAATCACAGGGTAAGCCACCATGTGGTAAGTATGGTAGGTTACACTTAGGTAAATGCCATGAAGGGAGTGATGCATGCTTCGTGTGTGGCCAAGTGGGTCACTTCAAGAGGAGTGTCCAAAGTGGGCTAACTGGACTCAATCTTCTACACCAGTCCTGCCAATAAGATAAACACAAAAAGGTACCATTTGCATGCCATGGGTAGCCATCAGGATTAGGAGAACTATTGTGACCCAAGCCTAGGGCCTAGACATGACACAGTGAATGGGAAACCCAAAGGAACCCCAAACAAGTGTCTTAACTTGTCATTATACATCAATGGTCGCAGAAGCATATAAAAGACATAAAGAGTAAGAATAGGGGCAATGGGGCTAAGGGGAAAGCTTGCAATACATCATACTCAAGAGACAAAGAGTCAAAGCCCATATCATAGATACATAACATGTCCAACAAACACCTCTTATTCATAGATAAGAATGGGGGCCAAGACAAAGCAACTGGGATCACACTCATAGTCAAAATAGAAAATAAAGAAGAGTATCTCAATACATAATAAGAGAAACATAGATTAAGGTCCCCGAAATGGAGGACTCACCAACTAGCTTGAGTAGTACCGAAATAGCCATGTGGAGGAAGAGGATGATCAACTTGGGCTCTAGTTCATACATGGTGATATAATGTAGGAAAGAGTATGCATTAGTACATTTAAATGTACTAATGCAACAAGAGATGGGCGTTATAATCAAAATGCATAGAAATAGGCATAATGTAACAACATGGCATGTATGATCAATACATATGTAAAACATTCTCAAGTAACTCATGCTCATACATGATATCATATGTGTAGAAGATACCAAGATAGATTTCCAAGGTACAAACTCCTTTGTAGGTTAGTGATGATGCCACACAATCATTTAGGTCGTTATGTATAAATGCCTCACTAGGTTTGATGATGCCACCCTATTACTTAGTTGGTGAGGAGCAAAACCCTCACTAGGTTAATAAGTACAAACCCAATCTAGGTTGATGATGATGCCATCTCATCACCCTAGTTGTGAGGTACAAACCCCTCACTAGGTTGATTAGGACAAACCCCCATCTAGGTTATCCGGACTCTTAGTCCCATTGGAATGGTCATGATCTAATTTAATACTTTATAAGATTATATCATATACATACGCTTCTTTCATCATCATAACATCAATAATATCATATCTCATACTTTGGAACTTCAATTCATCAAGAAACCATATCCGGACATTTTATCAAACACTTAGAGGGTGTGTAATAGGGTACAAGACCATGCCATTTAGAGATGATATCATGCAATCAAATCTATTTTAAAACCATACATTAATACCTTGCAACACCCTCAAGAAATCTATGTCCAAACCCCTTATCAAATCTTATAATAGATCTAAGATTTATAGCTCAAAACATAATCAAACAGTCACAACTTTACATAATTTTAACATAGTTCATCGACATATTCATACTAGTAAACCCCTTTATAAAATCAACTTTAAATAATGCAAATTGAGTAAAAAGGAGATTAGGGCACCATGGGTGGAGGAACCCAATTATTCAAACCCAAATACCTTAGCTTGGAGATGAACTTGGTGAAGATTGGAGATGGAGATTTGAAGCTTGAAGAAGAACCTTGAAGGAAATTCTTAGTACTGGATGAGAGTTTGAGACTTGAATTTAGAAATGAAAAATATGGCTAAGTGTTGGAGTGAGTATTGGGGAATGTTTGGGGTAATATGAGGGTGAAAATGACTAAGTATATGTAGAAACACGTTTGGGAACTTTTAGGCCCAAGATTTAAAAGACTTGGACCGCACAAAAAATCATTCAATAAAAAAATACACCTCTCTGCATCATGGAGAGGATTCAGAGACAACTTCTCTTCATCTGTGTGCCCTTGGCCCGTCACTCTAGGGGCGCGGAATGCTCACTGGAATACATCACTTGAAAAATCATAATTGCTAATCTTTTGCTCTTAAATCAGGATTATACCCTTCTTCCCCTAATTTTGACTCCTTGAACAAGAATATGAAGTTAAATTTCTGAAATAACTCATGGATTTTGAGATATATGGAAATTGAAATTCTGGGCATTCCGAAGCACATTTTCGGACACTTTTTTGGGGTCGTTTCAAGAACTCCCCAGATGTTGTGAAGGGTATGATTCCAGTCTTTACTCTTGATAGTTATGTTTTGATGGATCCTTGTGCCACATTGTCATTTGTAACTCCTTATGTGGCTAGTAGATTTGATAGAACCCCCGAGACTCTTCTTGAACCCTTCGATGTTTCCACTCCAGTGGGTGAATGTATTCGAGCTGAGAGAATCTATAGAGCTTGTGTAGTGTCCATCCATCATAGGTACACTCTTATTGATTTGATTGAGTAAGAGATGATTGATTTTGATGTCATCCTGGGCATGGATTGGCTTCATGCCTATTATGACCCCTTTGGTTGTAGAGCCCGAACTGTTAAGTTCCAATTCCTAAATGAACCAGTTCTTGAGTGGAAAAGTGATTTTGTTTCACCTAAGGAAAAGTTCATCTCCTATCTTAGGGATAGAAAGCAAATTTCCAAAGGTTGTATCTATCACCTAGTGCAAGTTAAGTCTGATGAGGTTGAGTCTCCTACTCTTGCGTCAGTCCTGATTATGAATAAGTTTCCTGAAATGTTTCCTAAGGATCTGCCAGGAGTCCCTCCTAATAGGCAGATTGACTTTGTTATTGATGTTCTTCCCGATACCTAACCTATATCAATTCCAGCTTATAGGATGGCCCCTGCTAAATTGAAAGAACAATTGAGGAATTTGTTAGAAAAGGGCTTTATCAGGTCGAATGTTTCTTCTTATGGTGCTCCTATCCTATTCATGCAAAAGAAAGATGGGCCTTTCAAAATTTATATCGATTATAGAAAACTGAATAAGGTCACAATAAAGAATAAATATCCTCTCCCCATGATAGATGATCTATTTGACCAACTTTAGGGTGACTCTTGTTTGTCAAAGATAGACCTCAGTTCTACCTACCATCAATTGAAACTGAGGGAATGTGATATTTAGAGGCAGTCTTTAAGACTAGATATGGCCATTTTGAGTACTTGGTTATGTCCTTTGGGTTGACGAATGCAACTGCAACCTTCATGAACTTGATGAATAAGGTGTTCAGAAAATATCTTGATATGTTTGTCATTATGTTTATCAATGATACTTTTGTATATTTGAGATCAGGAGGAGCATGCTAATCACCTCAGAGTTGTCCTCTAAACTCTTCAGGAATATAAATTGTACACAAAGTTCTAAAAATGCAAGTTTTGGTCAAGTTAGTGGCTTTCCTAGGCCATGTTGTTTTGGGTGATGGTATTTGAGTAGACTCCCAAAGGATTGAAGTGGTTAAGAACTGGCCCAAACTAACCTCTCCAATAGACATAAGAAGTTTCTCAGGGTTGGCAGGCAATTATGATAGTTTTGTCGATGGATTTTCTTTGCTATCCACACTATTAACCAAATTGACTCAGAAGAATGTCAAATTTCAGTTGTCTGATGAATCTGAGAAGAGTTTCCAATAGTTAAAGACTAGACTGACTACTGCACCAGTTTTAACCTTGCCCGATAGGACAGAAGACTATGTGATATATTGTTATGCATCAAGAGTTGGATTGGGTTGTGTGCTAATGCAGAGAGGGAAAGTGATAACCTATGCCTCCGGACAACGTAAGATTTATAAGAGGAACTATCCGACCCATGATCTGGTGTTGGAAATGGTGGTGTTTGCCCTTAAAATTTGACACCACTACTTATATCAAGTGCATATGGATGTGTTCACTAACCACAAGAGTTTCCAGTATGTCTTCAGTCAGAAGGAGCTCAACCTGCAAAAGAGAAGATGGTTGGATTTGCTGAAGGATTATGTTATGAGCATTCTGTACATGTACAACCTAGGGTAAAGCTAACATTGTTGCTGACGCTCTTAGTAGGTTGTCAATGGGTAGTACGACCCATGATCAGAAAGGAAAGAAGGAGTTAGCTAAGGAAGTGCATCGGTTGGCCCAATTGGAGTTTAGCTCGAGAAGAATGATGAGGGAGAAGTGAATGTTCATAACGGGTCTACTTCATCTTTAGTGGAAGAGATCAAAGAAAAGTAAAACTAAGATTCTGTCATACTTCAATTGAAAGAGGTTGTCCACAAATAGAAAGTGATGGTCTGCTCCAAAGGGGGAGATGGAGTGTTGAGATACTAGAGTAAATTGTGCATTCGACGTGTTGATAGTGTTCAAGGTTGAATTATGGCTGAAGTCCATAGCTCTAGACATTCCATTTATCCTGGCTATAGCAAGATGTACCACGACTTGAGGGGAGTCTATTGCTTGAGTGGAATAAAGAGGGATATTGCTGAGTTTGTTTCTAAGTGCTCTAATTGCCAACAAGTTAAAGTTGAGCATTAAATCCACGTGGATTGGCACAGAACTTTAAGATCCCCAAATGGAAGTGGGATATGATCTATACGGACTTCATTACTGGTCTACTAAGGTCTCGAAACAACATGATCCATTATGGGTGATTGTGGATAGGATGACGAAATCCACTCACTTCTTGGCAGTTAAGACAACTAACACTACAGAGGAGTATGCCAAGTTGTACATTCATGAGATTGTAAGGTTGCATGGAGTTTCCTTATCTATAATCTCGGACAAAGGAGCTCAATTCACCTCCAAATTTTGGAGATCCATCCAGAAGGGATTGGGTATCAAAGTAAATCTGAGTACAACCTTCCACTCTAAGACACACGGTCGGGCAGAGCATACAATTTAGACGTTAGATGACATGTTGATAGCCTGCATCCTTAACTTCAAAGGAAATTGGGATGACCACTTACCATTGATTGAATTTGCATATAACAATAGTTACAATATGAGCATTCAAATGGCTCCTTATGAAGCTTTATATGGAAGGAGATATAGATCACCAGTTGGGTGGTTCGAGGTAGGAGAAGCCGAGTTAATTGGACTTGATCTTTCCACCAGTCAATGGATAAGGTAAAGGTCATTAGATAGATGTTGAAGGTTGCACAGAGTCGCCAGAAATCTTACACAGATATAAAGAGGAGAGACTTAGAATTTGAGGTGAATGATTGGATGTACTTGAAAGTGTCACCTATGAAGGGTGTCATGATATTTGGGAAGAAAAGGAAGCTACGTCCTCGCTATATTAGCCCCTACTAGATTGTGAAGAGGATTGAGAAGGTTGCTTATGTGTTAGAGTTGCATTTTGAGTTAGACACAATTCATCCAGTGTTCCACATCTCGATGTTGAAGAAATGCTTGGGAGATCCTTCTTTGGTAATCCCTATTGAGAGTATTGGAGTAAAGTATAGCTTGTCCTATGACGAGATTCCAGTCCAAATCATTAATCGTCAGGGTTCACAAGTTGAGAACTAAGACTATTGCCTCTATCAAAGTCTTACTAAGAAATAAGTACGTTGAAGAAGCCGCATGAGAAGCTGATGAACAGATGATAGCTAAATATCTGTATCTATTTGTTCTTGATGATGAGAATGTTGAAGGTAATGTCCTTATCCTTGACTTAATTTAATTTGTCTATTCTTGAGTATGAGTAGAGGTTATTGAGATTGATGAGGAGTCGAGAGTTTGATTGATTGGGTGAGTGTTGAGAAGAGTTTTGATCGTTATTCATGCGTTGATGTCTACCTTTACCCACCATTCGAGAATGAATGATTCCAAGGGAGTGATGATGTAACACCCGATAAAATTATCAAAACATCCTTAAACGAGAGATATGTGCATGATGCGTCTTCCCAAGCTCTGATGGAAAATCTAAGGCTAAATATGCGATCAACACAAAAAATTGTGTGGGACAATGGTCTTGGTTGATCTTTAGAGCAACCGAATCGAAAGATAAATTTTCGAAGCGAAAATGATTTCCAAAATAAGTGCACAACAGGTGTAAGACACTTAGACTTGGTCCAAATATTATGGATAGGATTAGAAAACTCGATCAGAGAATTTCCAGCAAAAAACCCCAAAAAAACACCATATCCACATAGTGGACCTACTTTCCCGAGGCGAACATTTCTTTTGGTTTTTTGTGAGGGTTATTCTAGACTTTTCCTAACCTTTCCTTAAACGTCAAACACAATCTAAATGGATCATTTGAGCATAAAATGGATATTTATCCCCATACCTAAGTCTTTTCTAAGTTCTAACAAAGACTAGGGCTAAATAGGAGAGAAGAGGAGGGAGAACTTGTGAAGATCGAGGCGGGCTCGTATGTCTCTTAGTGTTAAAGCTCCATACCAGGTATATAAGACTATACTAAAGCATGGAATTTCACTTCCATTGGCCCCATTAATGGTAATAGAGGAGTTGAGAAGTCCATGAGTCTACATACATGTTCTTTAATATTTTCTTGAAAAATTATGTATATCTTACATATATTTTTATATGTTGATGATCATCATAAACTTGAATTACGGATTAAATGTTTTCATATGAGTTGTTTTCACAAGTCCTATATGTTACTTTGTAAAATAATGCATGAATGTACCTAAGATGGAGTCCAGAGCCTTGACTAGAGTATATTGATTGTAATTTTGATATAAGTATGATGTTGAGCTAACTGAGCTTTATGACCCCATGAGTAATCATAATTGAATTTTATAGGTTTTTCTAATTGAGTTTCCTCTTAGTCAGCTATTTGAGTCCTTGAGTTATTAAATGAGAATTGATTTGATGAGATGATTAAGATGTTGGGCCGAAAGGACTGATTGAGTTAAGTTAATAAGATGATAGCTTCTCTATGGGACTAATGGAGATGATGAAAGCCTCCACAAGAAAACTTGAGATGATTGATTGAGATTATAAGTTTGATGAGCATTGAGTCTTCAGAGGAGTATCAAGCACAAAAATTAGTAAGAGTAAATTCAACTCAGACTTATTAACTATGTCTCCAAGCGTAGGTGAGGATTATAACCATTACATTGGGGTTCCCTCTTAAGTTAAAGTCCCTGAAAGCAATAGAGGACTTGTGAAGGCTAGATCCCTAGTAGATCAGATTCATTCTTTACATGGCATATACAGAATGTCTGTGGCAACATCAGTGGGATTGTTGTACAATCACTGTCTCATAGTTTATTGTTATCGGATAAGAGAAACTTCTAAATAGGTCCCATACTGATACTGCTCTGAGTCCAATTAAGTTGAGTTGATTGAGCTCAATTTAGGTAAGCCCAATTGAATTGAGTTGATGGATGAGGTTTAATTGGTTGACAGATCATTTGTCTAATCTTTGTTCATGCTATAGATAGACATTTGACATTCTGGTTGAGTATCTTTTGAGATGATGTTATTTTTGTATTATTCTACTTGTATTTGTTTCATTCAGATATTTTACATACTCTTACATTCTACGTATTGACGTACCCTTTGGACTGCGTCATTTTATGATGCAGAGACAGGTACTAGAGATTGTAAATAGGTACATTATTGAGGATCTATCGTAGTCAGCACAGTTCGTGAGCCTCCCTTACATTGGAGGATCATTATTTTATGTTCATCCAGCATTATAGAGTAAGACTTGATCTGGACAAGCGTCACTTTTGAGTTAAGGTAGCCATGGGTCTGTCATTGGCACCATTTGATTCATGATAGAGGATTACTAGACTAAAGTTATCACGACCCAATCCTAGGGCCTAGACGTGACGTGGAGAATGGTGAACTAGAACAAACCTTAAATAAGCCTCTTAAATTATCATTACACATCATTGGTCGCAGAAGCAAATAAGACATAAGAGCAAGATTAGGGGTAAAGGGCTAAGGTGAAAGCTTGCATCACATCATTATCAAGAGACAAGGGTCAATGCTCATATAATAGATACATAACATATCCAACAAATACCTCTAATACTTAGATAAGAGCGGGGGCCATGATATAGAAACCAGGCTCACCCTCACAGTCCAAATAGAAAATAAAGAAAAGTGTCTCAATACATAATAAGAACAACATAGACTAAGGTCCCCGAAGTGGAGGACTTACCAAATAACTTGAGTAGAACCGAACTAGCCACATGGAGGAAGAGGATGATCAACTTGGACACTAGTTCCTACATGGTGATATCATGTAGGCAAGAGTATGCGTTAATATATTTGAATGTACTAAGCATGTATGATGCAATGCAACAAGATATGGACAACACAATCAAAATGTATAACAATAGGCAATAAAAATACTATAACAATATGGTGTGTATGATCAATGCGTAAGTGAAAACATGCTCAAGTGACTCTTGCTCATATAGGATATCATATGTGTAGAGACCAAGCAAGCTTTCCAAGGTACAAACCCCTCGGTAGGTTGGTTGCGATGCCACCCCATCACTTAGGTAGTGAGGTACAACTTCACTAGGTTGATGAGTACAAACCCCCTCTAGGTTGATGTTGATTCCACCCATCACCCTTGTGGTGAGGTACAAATCCCTCACTAGGTTGATGAGTCAACCCGTATCTAGGTTATCCGGACTCTTCGTCACCTCATATTGGGAATGGTCTAATGTAACACATTATATTGGTTATATCATATACATAAGCTTCTTTCATCATTAAAAGATCAATCATATCATATATCATGCTTTGGACCTTCAATTCCTCAAGAAACCACATCCGAACATTTTATCAAATACTTAGAGGGAGTATAATAACTAGTATAAAACCATGGAATATAGAGATGAAATCACAGAATTAAATCCATTGTAAAAACATAAATCAACACCTTGAAACACCCTCAATCAATATACATCAAAACCCCTCATAAAATCTTACAATAGATCCAAGCTTTATATCTCAAAACATAACAAAACAGTTACAACTTTACATAGCTTTAACATAGTTCATAGAAATGTTCATGATAGTAAACTCATTAGTAAAATAAACTTTAAATCATGAAAATTGAGTATAATGGGGAGATTAGGGAACCATGGGTGGAAGGACCCAATGGCTAAAACCTACATACCTTAGGTTTGAGGAAGCTCTTGATGAAGATTAAAAATGGAGACTTGATGCTTGAAGAAGATCCTTAGTTCCGGATGAGGGTTTTTAGACTTGAATTTAGGAGTGAAAAATATGGTTAAGTGTTTGATAGAATATTGGAAAATTTTGAAGATGATATGAGAGTGAAATATACGTTCGAGAATACTTAGGCCCAAGACCCAAAAGTCTGTAACACCCCAAAATTTTTTTAAGCTAAGAATGAGCCATTATTCATAGGATATAGGATTTTAGTTAATGATTCTTAATTGAGTATAAGTGTTAAAGTCAAATTCTTAATGTGGGAATAGAATTGGAGAAGATCCAAGGTCACACGAACCCTCTAGTACGAAGCTAAGCTAAAAACTTTCTTAGCGTTTGAGTGTTAACGTAATATTTTATAAAAGGTCAATGGACCAGTGACGTTTAGGTTGTATATATATTCTAGGATCAATTCCTAAGTATTTAAAGTATATTAGATGTGATTTAGAGTCATAAGGGGTCTTTTACATCAAGCCAAGTCCAAAATAATTCTAGCAACTAAGTTTTCATATGAGTCGATAGAAGGGTCAACTTCAAATGACCTTATATCCTAAAGTATAATGAATTAGTTAACCCATAATATTTCAAATCAAAGATAATCAAATTATCTTTCCAACGCATCTAATTTCGCATTAATCAGAGTTCAGAGTAGAAAGTTATGGCCATTTTAGTGAAAGGGTCCAGAGCTGTCGGAAGGTCCGCGCCCGGAGCGCGTTGCTGACTTGATGCGGACCCTCATTGGATGAGTTAATGACGTTTTTTCTTTATAATTGAAAGTTATTTTTATCCTAAAATCTTTAGGGGTCTATTTAAGGTCCTAAAAAGCCCAAAACATCAGTCTTCATAATCAAAAACCCTCTCCTTCACTCTTAAACATGAACGCTCAAGAATCATCAAGAAAATTATCAAGTTAGGATTAGCTTCTAAGATTCCTCCTTAAGGTAAGTTATTCTTCATGAATTTCAAGCTATCCAACCTAGATTTCTTTATCTATTCATGAATCTCTAATGGAATCTTAAATTATAACCTAGGGTTTCAAGAAGACGAATTCAAGAATCCTAAGAAAGGATTTATTGATTCTTCTTTTTCAAGAACATAGGATTCTTCATCAATAAACTCTAAAGATTCTAAGTCGATAACTCAAGAATCAAAGAGACTTCCTTCAATCAATGTTTTCTCTCTCAATTTTGATCGGGTTTGAGCGATTCAAAAGGCTAAATTGTATATTTTTTCAAGGAGAACACCATAAGAGCTTCAGAAATTGATTTTGGTGTGTTATTTGAGGTAAAATTCATGATATTGGTACTGTATTTTTAATATATTTTAAAAACTTTAACATGCGATTTCTTCCTCATATGAGCTCCATTTTTGAATTGGTTTTCGCCGTTGAATTCCTTATCACTCGGGAACATTTTCATGTATAACTTTCTAGATTCCGATGGTATTTTTATGGCAATGAAATTTTTAGACCATTTTACCCTTTTCATCTGAATTAATTGATTTTAGTGCCATTAGATTGATTATATAATTATAATGCTATATTCGAATAGATCTTGGTGAATTAGAGTGTCATAGTAAGGGAGAAGTTTCGAAATTGACGTGATTCGGGACTTTTTATAAGGCAAGTGAATTTCTTAACCTTTGTTTAGTATATAGAATCTTGTGCTTCTTGTGTAAGCTGTTGAGAATGATTTACGTAGTCTTTGATTGAAATATTTTGAATTGGGTAATTATCCTATGATGACATTTCACTTGTGACTTAATGACGGAGATTTATTATATGTGAAATAGTCATTATTTATTACTGATATCAAAGTGATACTTACTTTTAGATGTAGATGTGGTTAAGGTTGTGATGGTATTGAGATTGAAGATATTACAATATATATGGTATTGAGCTACCCGTTCTTGATTTTGAGATATATGAATTCGTATGGGCATTTTGCACATTCTATTTCTATAAACATGATTATTCCGCATTTACTATGTGTTTACTGGATAATTCAAGAAAAGAAATGTAAACTCGAAGGGAAATGGTTCAGGCTAGTGAAAAAGAATAAGAATTAAAGAGGATGTACTATGATTCGAGGGTCGTGTTGTACGCCGCGATGGTTACTATGATTCGAGGAACGTCTCGCACGCTGCAATAGATACTATGATTCGAGGGTCGTGCGCACGCCGTGATAGGTGCATGGACTAGAAGTCCCTCATGGGTCCCGAACTGTGACACAGCAGGTGTGTATCACTAGGACAAACATGCATCATTTTATTTGACATTGCATTGCATTGCATTACACCTTATTATCATTTATAAACATGTGAGTGATTTTTTTGAAACTTGTCAAAGATGCACTTAATCCCTAGTGTTGTTGATATATACTAGTTGATGTGGTTATTCAGCTATATGCTATGTACATTGAGAGCTATTAGGCTGAGCTTATTTTATGCAGGTTGTGGTTGTTGGGGTTTGGTTGGAGTGTTGGGGTACATGTATTCTATATTACTTAATTTTGTGTTTAGTAGTTCACTTGCTAAGTACCGTGTATTTGGTATTCACCACCTGCTACATTTTGTGGATGCGAGCCCAATCCCTCTGGTCAGACTTCTAGATTATTCTTAAGGTAGTTGCTTATGCCTTCAGCAGACCTTCAAGGAATCTATTATTATGTTATGTTCTATTTGAGAACTATACATTTGAAACATGTATATTATTCGAGAATTCTATATTTAGAGTCTTGTACATGTGACATCAGTCCTTGGGATAGTTGTAGTTTGGTATTCATATGATTAACTATTGTGTTAGTCTATTCATCTTCCACAATTATTACTATTTTTGGATTAGTAAGTGTTTGGCTGACTCTCCTTGTTGGGTTAGGTGAGTGTCATCATGCCTGAATTTTGAGTCGTGACAATTTGGTATCAGAGTCCCAGGTTCATTGTTCTTACATGTGTACAAGCCCAGTCGAGTGGAGTCTTAAGGATTGGTGCGGATATGTATGTTACTTTTCCTTGGGAGGCTACGGAGATTGTTAGGAAATTTCCTCTTTTTCTTTCTGTTCATATGATGCTTAGTTGTTATGGGTCTTGATATGTTGGATTATTTGAAATTCGACCCAACTTAGAGGCAATAAGTTTAAGATGTGGATGTGTGGTCAACATTGAATTTTCCTTTAATTTGAAATGACTTGGTGTAGATGAAATTAGATGAGATAGGTCCAGGGCAAGGTTTCGGATGACGTGGTTGAATTGAAGGAGCTTAGGGAGCAACTTCAAGATCTCTTGAGTTAGGGGATCATAGTCGGAGTATATCTCCATGGAGTGCTCTATTTTGTTTGATAGAGAAATGATAGTTCTGTGAGAATGTGTATTGATTACAGACAGTTGAACAAAGTAACAGTAAAGGACAAGTATCCTCTCCTTATAATAGATGAATTTTGACCGTCTTCAAGGTGCAACTATACTTTTCAAAATTGATTTGAGATTCGAACATCATCAGCTACACATCATAGCACAGAGTTCAAGTGTCCTAGGGTGTCTATGAAGCTGTTTCTATGGAATCTTATCTATGGTTGTGAGGGCCCCACTTCTACAAATGAGGGACTACTGACATTTATAAAAAGTTTTCCTTCTTTTCAGATTCTGAATCGTGCGATAAAACTAATTCCTAAGAAATCTATGATAATTCATGCATTGCTCTAAACCCTTCGATTATGCCTCACCCACAAGATGATTGAGACAGTAATATTTAGACCCTTATCGATAAGTTCCTCTGTGATAAGTAGTCAGAGTGTAGAGAGACTGTATCGAGCTTGAGAGAAGATGACTAGTATGCTAAGTTTACTGACTAGAAAGAGTGCACAATTACTCATATGAATCGTACATTTCAGTTAGTTCTAGATGTACCCAAACCCTCTTTTTCAAAACTTGCTTCCGATGTTACCCATGAGAGAAAAACTCACGTCTCTAAAGAGTTTAATGCTGCCACTTAAGAGCAAGATGTAATGTCTTATAAACCCTGAGTAGAATTGAATTATCCCTGTGTTAGAAGGATGATGATGGAAAGAAAGAGATGAGATAACAAGAGTGATGGCTGATTGAAGCTTATAGTTAGAATTATGTACCTATTAAGTAAGTAATGAGGTGATGAGTTGGTTGCCATAAGTTTGATAGAAGACTCATAAGTACCCTTTGACTTTCATGATGAGGTATAGAGAAAGAGTTATTGTCAGAATATGTTAGAGCGTGCTCAAAACTAAAAGGAGGTTTATCTTGATGTGTTAATAGTATTCATACCATTGAGGGTGAAGTATAGATGTTGAATAGGGGAACATAGTGCTTTAAATGTGATAGATCTAAACTAGGCTTATGATTCCAATGTAAGAGCACTTGAGATTGATATAGTTAGGAGGTTAGCCAGATGAGGAAGTATAGTGAATGGATGAGTGGTTCTTGAGTTATGAAGAGGGGATGTGCTGATTGAGTATTGGTTATGAGATTTTTGTAATCCTATATTCCTAATTTTTACCTAGTAGTTGTAAGTTGGTTTGATGTTGGAGAGGTATGTGATAAACGCACGTGTTAGTACTAGACCCTAAGCTTGAATTTTGAGGAGTAGTGTGAAAGAGGAGATAGTATCGTGAGTGTGATAGCCTTAGTTGGAGATTTTTTCTAAGAGGCTTGCCATAAAGTAATGCTATGGGCAAGGTACAAATGCCCCTTAGGTAAGACTCATGAAATTAGGGTGACTTAATAGATAAGAAGAGGCTTGAGATGTGTACCATGATTCTATAAAGATATGTAAAGCTCTAAGTTATGACTGCTATAAGAATCTCGACAGTATTTTTGAGTTGTTAATGTGGAGCAGGTTGATATAAGCATTCTTTATCATCCCTAGTAAATGAGTCAATTGGGGCTTATGGATAGATGATGAGGAGGTCTCCATACAAATGAGTTTATACGAGCACCGAAGTTGAGTGTTTGCAGGTAAAAAGAAGAGGTTAGATTATAAAAGTTGTGGAAAGTGGTTATGTACGCCAATAGGAGTAGCAAATTTAGGAAGATTTTCATAGATAGGAGGAAGCTAAGAGTGGTATTTTCAAAGAGAGTCTTAGAGGCTATTTTATATATATATGTGACTATAGTATAACAAAAGAGTTTAAGATATTCTTGTGGATAATGATTCCCTGACTGTGCGGAGATATGTACATATAGTTTAGAAAGGTGAATTGATTCGCAAACTTAGAGAGACAACCTTTGAGCTAAGGGGGAGATGATGAGGTGATAAAACAGAGTAGATCTTGAGTTTTTGATAGAGATGGGCTGATCAAGATGAGATATCAATCCTTTTTCATCTCATAGAGTCCTTACACTTCAATGAAAGTGATATTTCATTCCTATCTGGTGTATGAGTGTCATGCCCATGGCCTACTCCCATACACGTCATGTTGATTCCCATTCATGTTGAGTTTCAAGATAAGAAGTGATTTTACCTTATGGATCTAAGAGTTTCTAGTCCTTTGTTAAATGACATGTGACCTGAGTTTTACACTGTGTATAGTTCTGTGGACAAAAAGTGATTTTTGATAGCTGAAGGAGATTGTACTTCATTATGAATGTCCTCAAATAAAATTTCTCGATTTAATCGTGCTAATGATCTTATATTCCCAGCCATTTGAGTGATCCTACCTTCTAGTCTCGATAGAAGTGTTGATGATAGTAGAGGAGTGATGGTTGATGACTCGAGAGTTTGATTGATTGAGTGAGTTTTGAGAAGAGTTTAGATTGTTATTTGTTCCTTGATATCTACCTTTACTCATAATTCGAGGATGAATGATCCCAAGGGGTAGATAATGTAACACCCCAAATTCTTTTTAAGCTAAGATTGAGCCATTCTTCATAGGATATAGGATTTTAGTTAATGACTCTTAATAGAGTATACGTATTAAAGTCAAATTCTTAATGTGGGAATAGAATTGGAGAAGATCCAAGGTCACACGAACCCTCTAGTACGAAACTAAGCTAAAAACTTTCTTAGCATTTGAGTACTAACGTAAGATTTTATAAAAGTTAGATAGACCAGTGACTTTTAGGTTGTATATATACGCTAAGATTAATTCCTAAGTATTTAAAATATATTACAAGTGATTTAGAGTCATAAGAGATTTTCAAATCAAGCCAAGTCAAAAGAATTTCTAGCAATTAAGTTTTCATATGAGTAGATAGAAGGGTCAACTTCAAATGACAATATCTCCAAAAGTATAACGAATAAGGTAATCCATTATCCATCAGATCAAAGATATTCGAATTAGCTTTCCAATGCATCTGATTATACGTTAATCAGAGTTCAGAGTAGAAAGTAATGACCTTTTTAGTGAAGGGGTCCAGAGCTGTCTGAAGGTCCGCGCCAAGAGCGCGTCGCGGACCTGACGCGGACCCTCACTGGATGAGTTAATCACATTTTTTCTTTGTAATTTGAGGGTGTTTTTATCCTAAAATCTTTGGGGGTCTATTTAAGGTCCTAAAAGGCCCAAAACGTCAGTTTCCATAATCAAAAACCCTCTCCTTCACTCTTAAACATGAACGCTCAAGAACCATCAAGAAAATCATCAAGTTCGGATTAGCTCCCAAGATTCCTCCTCAAGGTAAGTTATTCTTCATGAATTTCAAGCTACCCAACCTAGATTTCTTTATCTATTTATGAATCTCTGATGGAATCTTAAATCATAACCTAGGGTTTCAAGAAAACAAGTTCAAGAATCCCAAGAAAGGATTTATTGATTCTTCTTTTTCAAGAACATAGGATTCGTCATCAATAAACACTAAAGATTCTAAGTCAATAACTCAAGAATAAAAGAGAATTCCTTCAATCAACGTTTTCTCTCTCAATTTTAATCGGATTTGGGCGATTCAAAAGGCTAAATTATATATTTTTTCGAGAAAAACACCACGGGAGCTTCAGAAATTGATTTTGGGGTGTCGTTTGAGGTAAAATTTGTGATCTTGCTGCTATTTTCTTTTAATATATTTCAAAAATTTTAACATATGATTTCTTCCTTATATGATCTCCGTTTTTAATTGGTTTTCGCCGTTGAATTCCTTATTACTTGGGGAACATTTTCATGTATAAATTTCTAGATTCTGAAGGTATTTTTTTTGGCAATAAAAGTTTTAGACCGTTTTACCCTTTTCATCTGAATTAATTAATTTTAGTGTCGTTAGATTGATTATATATTTATGATGCTATATTTGAATAGATCTTGGTGAATTGGAGTGTCATAGAAAGGGAAAAGTTTTTGAATTGATGTGATTCGAGACTTTATATAAGGCAAGTGAATTTTTTAATCTTTGTTAAGTATATAGTAGAATCTTGTGCTTCTTGTGTGAGCTATTGAGAATGATTTATGTAGGCTTTGATTGAAATATTTTGAATTGGGTAATTATCCTATGGTGATATTTGACTTGTGATTTAATGACGGAGATTTATTATATGTGAAATAGTGATTATTTGTTACTAATATCAAAGTGATACTTACTTTTAGATGTAGATGTGGTTAAGGTTTTGATGTTATTGAGATTGAGGATATTGTAACATGTCTGGCATTGAGCTACACATTCTTGATTTTGAGATATATGAATTCGTTTGGGCATCTTGTACATTTTATTTCTATGAACATAATTATTCGCATTTACTATGTGTTTACTGGATGATCCAAGAAAATAAATGCAAAGCCAAAGGAAAATGGGCTAGTGAAAAAGAATGAGAATTAAAGAGGATGTACTATGATTCAAGGGTCGTGTCGCATGTCGCGACGTTGACTATGATTTAAGGCACGTGTCGCACGCTGCGACAGATACTATGATTTGATGGTCGTGTCGCACGCCTTGACAGATGTATGGACTAGAAGTCCCCCATGGGTCCTGTACTGTGAGACAGTGGGTGTATATCACTAGGACAGACATGCGTCATTTTATTCGACATTGAATTGCATTGCATTACACCTCATTATCATTTATAAACATGTGAGTGCATTTTGTAAAACTTCTGATAGATGCACTTGAGCCCTGGTGTTGTTGATATATATTAGTTGGTGTGGTTATTGAGATATATGCTATGTACATTGTGAACTGTTAGGGTGGGACGATTTTATGCAGGTTGTAGTTGTAGGGGTTTGGTTGGAGTGTTGGGGGTACCTGTATTCTATATTGCTTAATTTTGTATTTAGTAGTTCACTTGGTGAGTACTGTGTGTTTCGTACTCACCCGTTGCTACATTTTGTAGGATGCAAGCTCGATCCCTCTAGTCAAACTTTTGTCATTACAGGATCGAGCTTCTGGATTATTCTTAAAGTAGTTGCTTATGTCTTCAGTAGACCTTCAAGGAATCCATTATTATGTTATGTTCAATTTGAGAACTAGAAATTTGAGATATGTATTTTATTCGAGAATTCTATATTTAGAGGCTTGTACATGTGACACCAGTCCTTGAGATAGTTGCGGTGTGGTATTCGTATGTTTAACTGTTCTGTTAGTCTATTCATCTTCCGCAATTACTGTTATGTTTGGATTAGTAAGTGCTAGGCTGACTCGCCTTGGTGGGTTAGCTGAGTGTCATCATGCCTAAATTTCTGGTCGTGACAGTCTTGGACCACACAGAAAAATAACTGGGCACAAGCTACATAGGTCCGCTAACACATGTCCACAATGGAGGCTAGTCGCGGTACCATCGTAGACAAACATTAGATAAGAGATTTTTAGAAGATTGAAATTGCTATGCATTTGCTCTTACATTGGGGCTAGACCCTTCTCATGCTAATTTTGACCTCCTGAATAAGAATATGAAGTTGAATTTTTGACATCACGCACGAATTTTGAGATATATGGAATTTAAAATTTTTGGTATTCTGAGGAACATTTTCAGGCACTTTTGGGGGTCATTTAAATATCTTCCCCATGAGAACATTCATCCCTGAATATAAAAGAAACGTACATGACAAGAGTGATTATAGACAAATCATCCCCAATAAGAATGCAACATACATTTAAAACACCATTTTTGAGAATCTCGTCATAAGTGTAAAATCATCACAAATTTGCCTAGTGGAACATGAATGCATATGAATGTCATAGGGGCTGAAATATAAGACTTGAAATCACATAGCTTATTTAGATTTAGTACCTTAGGCTTGAGTGGAGGGTAAAAGATAAGGATACTACTTTTGCATGTCCGCTTCGACCATCTATGTAGAACTTTTGACTTGTTGGTTCCTCCAAAGGACTTTAACGGATGCCACCTCCTTGTTCCTGAATCTCTTCACTTGCCTATCAAAAATCTAAACCGAAGTCTCCTCATAAGTCAAGTTATCCTTAACAAAGCCCATAACATCAAGAGGCACAATTGCATTAGGATCACCAACATATTTTCTCAACATAGAGACATGGAACACCAGATGAACCAAATTCATTTCACTAGGCAACTTCAACTCATAAGATACCCAGCCAACCCTCTTTATCACATCATAACGAACAACATATCTTGGACTCAACTTCTCCTTTTTACCAAAACAGACCACACCTTTCATTAGAGAGACTTTCATATAGACCCAATCACCCACTTTGAATTCAAGGTCCCTTCTTCTCACTTCAGCATAGGATTTTTGGTAACTTAGGACCATCTTCAATCTCTCCCTAATCATCATAACCTTCCCAATAGTATCCATGACCAGATCTGGTCCCAACAAAGAAACCTCTCCAACCTCAAACCAACAATCGGTGATCTACAACGTCTCCCATAAAGAGCTTCAAAAGGAGCCAGACTAGTGCTATAGCAATTGTTGTAGGCAAACTCAATCAAAGGAATATTATCATCCCAACTACCCTTAAGCTCCAAGACATAATCCCTAAGCATATCCTCAAGTGTTTGAATGGTTCTTTTGGCTTGGCCATCCGTTTGGGGGTGAAAGGTCGTACTAAGATGAACTTTCGTACCAAGACCCCTTTGAAAAGACCTCCTAAAGTGTGAAGTGAATTGTGCACCACAATCCAATATGATGGACAAAGGAACCCCATGTAACATCACTAACTCATGGATGTACAACGTTACATACACTTCAGCCCCATATGTTGTCTTAACTGGTAGAAAGTGAGTCGATTTTTTCATCCTATGAACCATAGTCCAAATGGAATCAAAACCTTTTCTAGTCTTGGGCAACACAACAACAAAACCCATATTAATCACCTCCCACTTCCAAGTAGGAATCTTTATGCCTTGGGTTAGGTCACTCGGGCTTTGATGTTCGGCTTTGACTTGTTGACAACTATGGCAACCGAAAACGAATTTGGCAATGTCCCTCTTCATGCCTCCCTACCAATACACATCCCTCAAGTGTCTATACCTTTTAATAGAATCAAGGTGGATAGAATAAGAAGCATTATAGGCCTCATCAAGGATTTTGTCCCTTAAACTATCAACACAAGGCACACAGAACCTATTTTGGTATTTAAGGGTACCATCTCCCCCTTGTGAGAAAACATCTACTTTGCTCTCCTTCACCACGACCTTCAATTCAAGAAAGGAGGAGTCAAGATCTTATTTTGCTATAACCTCATCAACCAATGAGACTTAGACCCATCAATAATAACAACACCATCATCACCAGCCTCTTCTAACCTAACCCCCAATCTAGCCAATTTATGCACCTCTATAGTCATCTCCTCCCCACTACCATCAACATGAGCTAGGATACCCATGGACACCCTGCTCAAAGCATCCTCCACGACATTTGCCTTACTCGGATGATAATGTACATTCATATCATAGTCTTTAGAAGTTATAACCATCTTCTTTGCCTCAAGTTGAGATCTTTTTGAGTGAAAACATATTAGAGGCTCTTATGATCACTGAACATGTCAATATGCACCCCACACAAATAGTGACACCAAATCTTTAATGCAAACACAATGGCAGCTAGCTCAAAATCATGGGTAGGTGAAATGATCTTGGGTCTTGGGCCTAAGTGTTACTAAGTGGTCCAAGATACATGTAAGGCCTAGCTAATCACCTTGGGGTGCTCTGGAGTTATTTGTTAAGAAGAAGGATAGGTCACTTAGAATGAACATTGACTACCGGTAACTCAATAGGGTCACTATAAAGAATAGGTATCCTCTTCCAATAAATTTATGATTTGTGTGACCAATTGCAAGGGGCCAGCTATTTTTCTAAGACTGATTTTCAGTTCGATTATCACCGAGTGAAGGTGAGGGAGTGTGATATTACTAAGATGGCCTTCCGGACTAGATATGGACATTATGAGTTTGTTGTAATGTCATTTGAGTTGACCAAAGCACCAACCATCTTCATGGACCTAATGAATAGAGTCTTCAAACCATACCTTGATTCCTTTCTTGTGGTTTTCATTAAAGATATATTTATCTATTCACGCAGTAGGGAGGAGCATATGGGGCATTTGAGGGTTGTGCTGTAAAGATTAGGGGAGGAGAAGTTGTATGCCAAATATGAAAAGTGTGAATTGTGGTTGAAAGAGGTTGCATTCTTGAGTCAAGTGGTGTCGGGGGATGGTATTAAGGTGTATCCTAAGAAAACCGATGTCATTAGAGATTAGCCTAGACCATTGACCCCGTCGAATATTAGGAGCTTCTTGGGCCTTGCGGCTTACTATAGAAGGTTTGTGAATGGGTTCTCCTCCATTTCTTCCCCTATGACAAAATTCACTCAAAAGAAGGTTAAGTTTGTGTGGACTAATGAGTGTGAGACGAGCTTCCAAACATTGAAATACAAGCTTATGTCCACTCGTATATTGTCACTACTAGATGGGTTTGAGAGATTTGTACTATATTGTGATGTTTCCCAGGTTGGTTTGGGTTGTGTGTTGATGCAAAATGGTAATGGTAAGGTCATAGCTTATGCTTCTAGACAACTTAAGGTATATGAAAGGAACTACCCTACCCTATCCACGTCACTACTTGTATAGGGTGCATGTGGATATGTACGTCGATCATAAGAGCCTCCAATATGTCTTCACTGAAAAAAGATCTCAACTTAAGGAAATAGAGAGGGTTTAACTTTTTAAAGACTATAATATGAGTATGCACTATCATATGGATAAGGCAAATATTGTGGTGTATTCTTTGAGTTGGGTGTCCATGGGTAGCCTAGCTCATGTTGATGGTAGTCGTAAGGAGACTACTAGGGAGGTGCACCGATTGGCTAAATTGGAGGTTAGGTTGGAAGAAGTGGGTGATGGTATTGTTATTGTTTATAGGTCTAAATCTTCATTGGTTGATGATGTGATAGTAAAACAAGATATTGACTCCTTCTTTCTTGAATTGAAGGCCTTGGTGAAAGAGGGCAAAGTAGAGGTTTTCTCCCAAGGGGGAGAAGGTGCCCTTAAGTACCAAGGTAGGTTATGTATGCCTTATGGTGATGGTTTGAGAGAGAATATCCTTAGTGAGGCCCATAATTATTCTTATTCTATCTACCTCGGTTCCACTTAAACTTATAGACTTGAGGGATATTTATTGGTGGGGAGGCATGAAGAGGGACATTGCCAAATTTGTTTTCGGGTGCCGTAGTTGTCTATAAGTCATGGTCGAACATCAAAGGCCGGGTTGCCTAACCCAATATATTGAGATTCCCACTTGGAAGTGGGAGGTGATTAACATGGACGTTTTGGTTGGGTTGCCCAAGACTAGGATGGGTTTTTATTCCATATGGGTTATGGTTGATAGGATGAGAAAATCGACTCACTTTTTACCAGTTAAGACCACATATGGGGCTGAAGAATATGCAAGGTTGTACATCCATGAGTTAGTGAGGTTACATGGGGTTCCTTTGTCCATCATATTGGATCGTGGTGCACAATTCAGTTCACACTTTTGGAGGTCTTTTCAAAGGGGTCTTGGTACAAAAGTTCACCTTACTACGGCCTTTCAGCCTCAAACGGATAGCCAAGTCAAAAGAACCATTCAAATGCTTGAGGATATGCTTAAGGCTTGTGTCTTGGAGCTTAAGGTTAGTTGGGATGACCATCTTCCTTTGATTGAGTTTGCATACTATAATAGCTATCACTCTAGCATCGGAATGGCTCCTTTTGAGGCTCTTTATGGGAGACATTATAGGTTACCAGTTGGTTGGTCTGAGGTTGGAGAGGTGGCTTTATTGGGACCGGATCTGGTAAAGGAGTCTAATCGACACTGTGTGTTGGACTCCGAGGATCTATCAATATAATGCTCTGATACCAAGTTTGTCACGACCCAAACCTAGGGCCTAGACGTGACATGGCGAATTGGGAACCCAAAGGAATCCCAAAAAAGCCTCTTAACTTATCATTACATCATTGGCCACAAAAGCATATAAGAGACATAAGAGTAAGAATAGAGGTAAAGGCACTAAGGGGAAAGCTTGCATAACATCATAGTCAAGAGACAAGGGTCAAGGCTCATATCATAGATACACAACATGTCCAACAAACACCTCTAATACTTAGATAAGAGCGGGGGTCAAGACAAAGCAACTGGGCTCACTCTCATAGTCAAAATAGAAAATAAAGAAGAGTTTCTCAATACATAATAAGTACAACATAGACTAAGGTCCCTGAAGTGCAGCACTCACCAATTAGCTTGAGTAGAACCGAACTAGCCATGTGGAGGAGGAGGAGGATCAACTTGGACACTAGTTCCTACATGGTGATATCATGTAGGCTAGAGTATGCATTAGTACATTTGAATGTACTAAGTAGGTAGGATGCAATGCAACAAGTGATGGACAACATAATAAAAATACATAACAATAGGCTATAAATATACTATAACAATATGGTGTGTATGACCAATGCATAAGTAAAACATGCTGAAGTGACTTATGCTCATATAGGATATCATATATACAGAAGAGACCAAACTAGTTTTCCAAGGTACAAACCCCTGGGTAGGTTGGTGATAACGCCACCCCTTCACTTAGGTTGTGAGGTATAGACCCATTAGTAGGTTGATGAGTACGAACCTCCGTCTAGGTTGATGATGATTCAACCCCATCACCCTGGTTGTGAGGTACAAACTATTCAGTAGGTTGATAAGTACGATTCCCTATCTAGGTTATCCGGACTCTTAGTCCCCCCAAATTGGGCATGGTCTAATGCAGCACTTTATATATATTTTATCATATATATAAGTTTCTTTCATCATCATAACATCAATTATATCATATTTCATTCATTGGACCTTCAATTCCTCAAGAAAACACATCTGGACATTTTATCAAACACTTAGAGGGTGTATAATGATTGTATAAAACCATGAAATATAGAGATTAAATCATGCAAGTAAATCCATTGTAAAATCATCAATCAACACCTTGCAAAACCGTCAAGAAAGATACATCAAATACCCTCATTAAATCTTACAATATATCCAAGATTTATAGCTTAAAACATAGGAAAATAGTTACAATTTCCCATAGCTTTAACATAGTTCATAGACATGTTCATGCTAGTATACCCATTAGTAAAATCAACTTTAAATCATGCAAATCGAGTAAAAATGAGATTAGGGCACCATGGGTGGAAGGACCCAATGGCTAAAACCTACATTCCTTAGCTTTGAGGAAGCTCTTGATGAAGATTGAAAATGATGACTTGAAGCTTGATGAAGATTCTTTGTTCTGAATGAGGGTTTTGAGACTTGAATTTAGGAGAGAAAATTATGGCAAAATGTTTGAGAGGATATTGGGGAATGTTTAGGATGATATGAGGGTGAAATATGACTAAGTATAAGTAAAAACACAATTGAGAACACTTTTTCCCAAGACCCAAAAGTCTTGGACTGCACAGAAAAATAACTGTGTAGAAACTACATAGGTCGAACCTGTCGTGGAGATTGAATTAACACATGTCTGCGATGGAGGTGCGTCACGGTACCATCACAGACAGACACTTGATAAGTTATTTTTAGAAGATTGAAATTGCTAGTTTTTTTCTCTTAAATCAGGTTAGACCCTTTTTAAAATAATTTGGACCCCTGAACGAGGATATGAAGTTGAATTTTCTATATCGCATACGAATTTTGAGATATATAGAATTTAAAATTCCAGTCATTTCGAGGCACTTTTTTGGGTATTTCTTGGGATCATTTCAAGAGTTTAGTTATTGACTTGACTTCTTATTGAGCTAGTTTCTTTTATACTAGCCTCTTAATTTGATATAATGTTTGAAGCTCAAAATGTCCATTACATGTTATCTTAGTCTTCCACTGAATTGCTATGTATGTTGAGTGAATGCATGTAATGAGGCCAAGGGGTTCTCTTGAGGACTACCAATAGTCTCTAGGTGTCAGCCACGTCTATGGTACCCTCCCAACGCTTGATAGTTGTCTTCTGCGATTGCACCTAGCCCTTCCTTGAATGCAGAGGGTTATTTTACTGGTGTTCTACCTGCAGTTACAAAAACTTCTCTGGGGTGTCCCTGGGCCGTCTAATGTTCATTTTATACAAATAAATAGTGCAACCATATGGATTTCAACATTTTGGATCCAATGGTATAGTCAAAATTCCCAACGAAGCTCGTTATGGGAAAAGGAGGGTCCCACATCTTTCCCACTAATTCTAGCTAAAAGAACTGAGGGGTCAAAATGAAACCAGAAGCCCTTGTCAACTGACGAATGGTCATCTTAGGCTAGTTTTAACGTTTTGGAGCTGACTACACCATCAAATTCCTTTTTTGAGCATATTTAGCTAGGTTTTTATAGAAATGCACTTTTTAGATTGCAGTTGCACTCATTTTGCATCTTTTTACTCAAATTCATAGAGGGAAGCTCCACCCTCGGACCAGCCACCCACCTAACATAAATCAGTCGTTCCATAACTAAAGGACCCTTCAAAATCCGATTCCAAGGTCGTTATCTAGGGTTTTATCAGAAATGTCATTTTTGTATTTATAATTTTTTGTTAAGTCACAATTTCACATAATTTAACCAATTAACCCATAACTATCCTAATAGTCCCAGTAAGTCATAAAAGGTCCAACGCTACCATATAAAAGCTCAAATTAGCAAAATAACTGCAGAAATACAAAAATGACCTAGAGGGTCATTATATGAGTATAGTTAGTTCATAAAATGACTTATTGAGAAGATAGGGCCTACTTTCGCACCAAAGATTTGAAACATTCTTTCTGAGATATAGATAGAATAGAATAGGCTCCTACCATCGCGATCACGAAGCATAGCGAGGTCCTTCATCACGATGATGAAGGAAACTTCAAATGCAATTCTCAATTATGATCTCCATGGATGCAAACACGAAGAAGAGCATTTCCACTAGACATTAGGAAGAACCATTTAGCACAAAATCATAAAATAGATCGTCGAGATTCATTCTGAAACCCATACACATAAATCACATATGAAACCCTGCTAAATTGGATATTGTTGATTCAATGGAATCATTAGAAATAGAGTGTGAGGTCTCCTTGATCTAGATTTCAATAAGTTGCAATTAAACAAAGGCACTAGAAATATCAAAACGCGATTGAAATATCCAAAAATTATGATAAAGCCCATTCTAGCACTAAAATCACCTCCTAAAACCAATAAACCATAAAAAATCCAATCAGAGCACCTGAACTTAAAATATTAATCAATGTCAAACCTATGTCAAACTTTAATTCAATTTTCAAATTCATACCAAAAATACACATAACAACTCTAAATTTGATTCGAACAAATCTCCTACACAAATTTCTATATTCCAGACCGATGAATCAATATAATTTTGTTTTGAGACTTGAATCTACAGATGACTCAAAAATTCAAAATTAGACATCTTGATCCTTTAAGATTCAATTCTTTACCAAAAATTCAACATTGTTAAAAGATTCACAAAAACCAATTTTCAAACCAATCAAATATGACTCAAGGCAGCTATCAAAAGGGACAAAATGGTAATTTTATCAAAAATGCAAAAATTAACCTTTTGATTCATTACACAATTAGTAGGGTTTGTCTATTAGGTCGGAATTCAAAGAAATTTTTCTTAAATTTTATATTTATATTACGAAATTTCAAATATGTATAAATATTTAACTCAAATCTAATAATCGAGCCATAAAAAATATATTCTATACACAAAATTTTAATTTCAACTCCAAAATTAAAATATTACTTATTTCAAACAAGAGTAAAAGGTCATAAGCATAACTCAAAGAAAGTGAGAAATTCACATAAAATCACAATAGGATTCCAAATTGGCCCATTCAAGAAATAACTATTCTTCTCAGATAAGCTGTAGTGAGGAAGAGGTGAAAGCCAATCAGATAACTTATTAAGGGGTCGAATAAGAAATAGATGAATATATTATCAACTAGTGCATTTTCTTACTGAGCGAATATCGATGTCCATCATCTATCTTTGGACACATATAATTATCAATTACTTCACTATTTTGCTATTTGTAAGGGACACATATAATTCTTACTGATCAGTAGCATAAGGGATTGCCTTCTAGGTTGGCTAGACTTTCCTCACCTCTAGACTGAGTTGAAATGTCTTGAGAGTCTGTTTGTTGTTGGAAGTCCCCAAGTAAAGTTTATATATATAATGTTGAGACTATGATTATCATTTGGACATTATGATGCCTACATCTATTCTATTAGCTAATTTTAACATTGTTTGGTCTATGTGTGCTTCTGATAAGGGATATATGGGTAAGTTAGCATATGACATAGGTAAGTTAAGCACTGATGCTACTTGTTATATATTTGACTGTTTAAATGTTTGGTTGAATTACTGGGCTCTCTAACGCAGAAACTTGTTTTACGTCATTGTGGTTCTAATTATCTATAATCCATATATTGTAATTACATTGTCACGCCCCAAAATCCCATAGGGCGGACCGGCACCCTGTTGCCGATAAGTCTCGGGAGAACCAACCTGTAACTATATGCGTTCTATACATATTATAAGGGGTTTCTACATTTGACATGCCTTTAAGAAGATAATAGTGATAACAAGTAAAAAGGAAATGCATATGCCATTGGGGCCACACTGTCTAAAGTGCGATACATGACTTCACTGTACTTTACATAGTCTACAAAGCCTCTAAATAGAAAAAAAACATCTGATGAGTATCAGGACAGACCCCGCGTCAACAAACTATGCAATAAACACATGTAAGCTCTAGACATGTACAAAGCCCCGAAGCAACCTGGAGCTTGATGACAGTAGCTGAATATCATGTACTCGCACTGGGGAGATCTACTAGCACCTGTACCTGTAGCATGAAATGCAGGTCCCCCGTAAGGGACGTTAGTATGGGATAGTGTACTTAGTATGTAAGGCAGGATATACTGTATATAAAGTAGCAACTCAAATGAAATCATGCATCTGTGAAAGATCAGGGACCACCCTTAGTTATACTGTGGAATCATGTACTTTATGTCCTTTATATCACTTTACGTTTGCTGTAGAATCTGTACTGTAAAATCTGTGCACAGCTGTAAGCAAATGACGAACTGATCAGTGGTGAACTATATCGAGATTGTCCCTATGCTAGGTTCTTTATGAACCCCCTCAGGCTACCACCCGTAAACTGTATCGAGATCGTCCCTATGCGAGGTTCTCACTGAACCCCCTCGATCTACCACCCATAAAAACTGTATACTTTATCTTTCAATTACCTTTGAGATAATTCTTTTAGTGGCCATAATATAGGAGCCGTAGGATTGTATATGTAGCATGTGACATGTAGATAATCATACAAGACAATATGACAAATAAAAGAGTACATTGGATAAACA
>JAABOM020071275.1:0-83730 GCA_011800125.2 Solanum clarkiae | reverse complement strand
ATGACCTCGTTACTACCTCGAGATAACCTTCCCTTCCTCCAAATATTTATTTACAACATAGTAGGTGATAAAACTAGAATTATTATCCATTAAATACACCTTGGCAGCCCAATGACATAAAAAAATAACACACGGGCAGCAAGCGGGTATTTATAAACCCGAGCATATTGTTTCAACCTTTCCGCCCCTAATCGTATTTTATAATACACATTCACATGTACACATAATGTGCAGCCTATTTTAGTGCCATAACAATATTACAACAGCCCATAAAGAACAACATATAACCATTCTACACAACCTATAAATGGACAGCATAATGTTACGTCCCTTTGCCCCATTTTGATGTCGACAATTCCAAACTCGTTCCAACTTTAACCAAACTGTTTTCAACACATATATACATAAAAATAGCCTTGAACTAGTCTCATCATAGTAAAAAATCAGTCATTAAAGATGTGAGATAATAGCCTTCCATCCAACAGCCCACAAGTTCATACTAAAAACACTATTGCGATATTATATAAGGACTCACTTTTGTAGAATGTAAAAGTGGTGAAGCACCCTAGTTACATTATTATAAAACCAAGCTTTGTTAAATACACAAGTATTACTTCATAATACAGTGAATGATGAAGATAAAAACGTCTTGAACAACAAGAAAAATTCACAACAAACCTTAGGACACATGCTGTCCAGAATTTTCAGCATATACTTAATCAACGTAGTCTCTTATTTTTCATGAATAATCCTTATTAAACACTCAACTATAATCATTTACCTTTAACTTCAAGGTTGAGGGTCTCCTTAAGAACTCTAAAAGATTGGTTTGGCTTCTTTACAAAGTAAAGAACAGTTGAGAGAAAACTTAGAGAATAATCTAATTTTTCTGTGTTGGTCAAGTTGAAAATGACTTATGGGAGCTTCTTTAAACCCTTTTTAAAGGGGAGCTTTGGCTGATGTTCTAAGGAATATTTAGCCTTACATTACCAAACTGGTGATGCAGCTCCTTACCCCTTTCATTTAGCCCTTAAGGGACTCCAAATTGATGGGCCTTTGCTGCCCATTTTTCAGTTTTCTTCTAATTAGTTTGGGCCTAATTTATCAAAGACATCGTGATGTCTTTGGACCCCTTTTAATATTCTCCTTGGGCTGAACATATAGTCTATTTATGATGCTAAAACTTGGTCTAAAGTTACACCCTTATCACGGACTTTATTCATAATCGTACTTGGACAAATTCGACGTCGGGCCTCGTCTCCGATTAGTTAATAAATTTAAGCTAAGCAAGTAGGTGACTCACCTGCTAGTTTCTTAAGTCCTACAAGCACCTAAATTCTCTCACTTTGTTTAGGGCCGTGATCTCCTCAGTTTGACACCAAATGTATACACTCGACCCTCTTAAGCATTAGACACACATATCGCCTATTAACACGAGATTCAAGCACTTTTAAAAATTGACGCTAATTTGATCAAATCATATCATGTTTCGTTTGTATATTACTAGTATATGTAAAATGTGGGATGTTACATACATGGGCATATACCTTATACTAAAGGGTAGAAAATAATACATGGACTTGACTCCTTCTAGTAGGTATTACATTTCACATGAGGGTAGAGATAGTCCCATGCTTGACCCCTACTAGTGAGCTTAACTTGAATCATGAGGATAAAATCGTAGTCATACTTGATTCCTCAAATAAACATAATTTGCTTAAAAGAGGGTAGGATTATAGAATAAGACTCAACTTGTCACTTGTAAATCATGAAAATCTTTCATGAGTTTAATACATGCTTGAGAACCCATAATTATCATGAAAACACTAAAATTGTGAATTATGCAATAGCCTTTCAACAACATAAGAATCCTTGTCATGTAACTTAGTCAAACATGGTGGGTATATGAAAACGTGTACAAAACCATACAACTTATAGAGTAATAAACATGAGAGAGTAAAATCAACCATTTTAAAGTCATGTCAATCAATCTACCAATATAGTAGTAAAACCCTCATCTAGGGTGTCATGAAAATCATTTAAATATTCATAATCTTCCATGACTTTCAATATAATCTCATTTTAGAAGCTCATGCATCAATAATCCAATAATCAACAAATTTCCAACATATATCATGCGTTAGGAGTAATAATAGGAAATGCCCATAAGGAATTAAATCTTGAAACAATGAAATTTTATAAAAAGGAAGGGTTGAGCTCCATAGGTGGAAGAACCCATGGATAAAGACCCACATATCTAAAACTTTGAATTTCTTGGAGTAAAATTGAAGGAGACTTGAAGCTTGAATCGGGTCCTTGGAATCCAAAGTGTGCTCTTGAGATTCTTGGAATTAAATGGAGGGTTAGGTGATGATTTTAGAGGGTTTATGAAAGTTCTTGAGATGAAAATTTTGCACTCGTCCACGCCCCGGACGCGATGCGACCAGGCGCGAAGGACCTAATTGTACTAAGGCGCGTCGCGACCTGGGCGTGCAGGGACATTGGAATTCGTCCCCGTAGCGAAAATAATTTTCGCTATGAGTCTTCTAAAATTCGAGACCTACCCTTTTCCCATTCAATTTTACCCCCTCAACGAGAATATGAAGTCAGATTTTTGAAATCATGCACGACTTTTGAGATATTCAAAAAATGCACTTATAAGACATTCTGAAGCACATGAGGGGCGCTACAGGCTGGTCCGAACCTAGCGTCTAAATTAACTTTACCTTCTGACTCTTCAAAATCTCATCACGTGTTTCAGAAAAATCAGATTTTGTTTAATTTTTATAGCAAAATTTGATTTGAGTTTAATTTCTAGTGAAAATACTTCTAAATTTTTAAATGCCTATTCAAAATTATAATATATTTAATTTTTACAGTCTAATTTGGATCCTGTGATCTTCCTGGTTCTAGTTTGATAGGCAAATCATTATCACCTATTTCTCTTTTATAGAAGATCTTCAAGGAAATTACATCTGAGATAAGCAAGGTAAATTAAAGGAAAAAGTACACAAAATAAACCTAATTTGAAATTATTTGTATTTGCTTATAATAGACTCAATCTAAACTATTTACCATTAATGGATCTATTACCTAAATTATTTACCTTTCTACCCATTTATCCTTTTTTATTTTGTGTGTTGACGTCAACATAAATACTATAAAATATATTCTGGTGGTATATATATACTATAGCGGTATCATATAGAATACGCTCAGTCCTTTGTGATACTCTGACGGTATATTGATACCCAATTGGTATATAGGATTTTTTTAAAGAAACAAATAAAAAATATTAAACTCTAAATTAGTAGAAAATATATTCGTTAGATACTGTGTTGGTATATTTATACCATATCGGTATCATATAAGATTGAGCTTAATCATATGTGATACCTTGTTGGTATATGTATACCCTATTGGTATATCATACAAGCAGTGCTGATGTCAACATGACGGCAGCGCACGAATTTTAATATTAGAGGGGAAAAATTTTAATAGTATGGGGGTAAAAAATATAAAGGGATATATGAATGTAAATAGTTTGATTTAAAGGGGTACAAACTTAGTTTTCCTTAAATTATAACATAAAGAAAAAATCGATCTTATTTGCCAAAACCTTTAACACTTCCCAAATATCAAATCTAGACATGTACAAGAGCCTTTACACAAAATGCAGATAAAAATGCAAGCATACTTGCACCAACACAAAAGTGCAACAAAATCAGTATTAGTATACAACACGTACTAGTAAACATCATATATCAATCTAAAGTAAATACACGTAACTCATAACAAAACCAATAAAAGCATCAATATCAGTATATTTGTTCCTTCTCATCTCAAGTTATTATTTATTCTTTAATTTCTTCTGAAACATGTCGATAAGTGCCACATTATTATGTGTGTTTCTGGTGTTGGGTATAGGCACCACTATTGCCACGGCTCCGGCTCCAACCACTTCGTGCATCAAAGTGGACGGTTGTGCATTAGATTTGATCGTTTTTGTTTTCAAGCGGAGAATTTCACTATCCACACAATGTTGTCAAGGACTTTCAACAATTTTAGATGATTGTTTTTACAAGGAGTTCACGCACTCCAAAAGGGTACTATTTTTTCTTGGCAAATTGAGGAATCTGCTGTAGTTAGTAATGCGGCTTCACCAATTCATGTAGCTTCACCCACTCACACATTACCATTGTACTAGCACTTGTTACTAAATTAGGATTCAATATCCAACAATTATCTTAAAACTTAGCCATGCCATTAGCATCATTTTCACACATACACACATATATATATAATTATTAGAAATCAGCACATGTACTGAAGACAAGTACCGTTATTAATTCACACTATCGTGTAATGATTCATTTTGTTAAGATGAAAATTAAGTGATCTAAAAAACTTTCGAGTTAATAAATTTTTGGTGTAGGATCCCTCCGTCAAAGTCAAAATTTTTTATGGTCGCCCTTGTGTTCATTTTAAAAGTAAAGAGCTCAAAAGAAAAGAGGGAGAAAAATACTCGTGCGAAGTCTATTCCAAGTCTTACTCCAAATTCTCTACAAAGTTACTGGACCATCTAACAGAAACGGAGTTGCGGGAGCCACTAAATTTTGAGGTAGGTTATAATTTACTTTTCTTTTTGATTTGGTAAGTGATATGTTCTACATTGCAAAGTTAGGAGGGATAACATGTTTAGGTCTACAGATATAAAAATTCGAGTGTCTATCCATCTTTGAAATAGCCTAAGCTATAATTATTGATGATTGTATAATTTAATCCTGAAACAGTAATGCTAAGGAGTAAGCTTCTGAATTGCATAGAGTGTAAACACTTAAAAATTATAGAATGATCTACATGTACTTAGTCCATGGTTGTAAAAATTGTAATGTTATATTTGATGAAAAAAGAAGGATCATTAGTAGTATTGATGCTTAATTGAGAAACAAGCAATACGAGCTAGGATCAGGACTAGGACTTCATAATACATTAAGAAGAGAAGAATGATTTGTAATAAGGATTAAAGAGTTTTTGTTTATTAAATATTTCTTAATAACCAATAAGAAAATAGTTAGCCTTGAAGTGAAGTATTAAAACCAATAATTGTGGAGTCCTATGAATTAGGTTATGAGTTGGCTTAGTTTCTGATTTGTAATATGAGTTGTATTGAATGTTGGTTGGTCTTCAGGCATAGTCTTTTTTTACTTATGATTGACCTAATGAATGGTTGTATTATGTATATTTATTGAACTGTATTTTTAACTGATATTACGAATTGTAAACTTGTGATTATGCTATAGTGAATGTGTTATCTTGTGGGATAATTCAAGAAGGTAGTATATTGGGATATGGAAAAATATATTATTATTTTGATAATGAGTGGCTCGAATCCAATATGCTTAATTAAAAACTTATATCATGTGTGCACAGATGAGTGTGAGATTTACACGACTCTGAAAGAGTACATGCACAGAACCTCTCTGTACTAACAAAAGAATCAGAGGTAACAAATCTTTTGGAGGCATGGGAAAGTTCCTCAACGATGGCCCTAACAATCTGAATCCTCCCAAATAGGATTGAAAGTCATCCATAGTTCTCCTCCTTGTACCCCCTCCTCTTTCGAAGTCACCCTCATATTTTTTTCCCCGAGGAGATACACCCCTCACCATTAGCTCCCTAGAACCCAATATGCTGGCATAACATAGTAATCAAGTGGGGAAAGGACCACTTGGCTGCTCTCTAGGCGGAGAAGTATCTCCATTGTCCACCACTTGGGTCACCATATTCACTATCACCCCCTCCAATATATACGCCTGCTGATAAGTAAAATCACTTAGGTTTCTACAAGGGAGAGTCCTCCTAGAAACTATGTCCAGCCATACTAAAAAATGAAGTGTATACTATTAAAATCCGTTCCTCCATGTATCTAAGTAATCTAGTGTCATGATCCAGGTTGGGTACTAGGTGTGACTCAACCAATAAAACCTTGAGAGATCCTAGACAAGCCACTTACTATATGTATGACGTAAGAAAATATAAGAATCGTACAAAGAATGCAATGCAGAAAATAAGTCTCAAATCCTTATATCATAAGAACTCAATGAAGGAAAAAATCTGCGAAACAATATTGAAAGATAAAGTGAAACACACAATATGTCTAACGATCTCTACTACATAGAGTAGAGCATAAGACAAGCCCCTAGAATTTTGAAAATAAGTCTGATAAGAAAATAATGAATTCATAACAAAAATGTCCTCAAAGCATGAGGATTCACCAATAATATTAGGCTGAATGGAGTCTATATTGACCACAGGGATGAGTTGGAGCATCACGACCTAAGCTACGGATTAGTCATATGTAACACGACAAATGAGGAGCTCGAAGGCACCTCACTCAATCCTCTTAGCATATATTAAACATTCATAGGTATTGATCATAAATAAAGCGGAATTCAAAATAGGGGAAAGTGGGACTAAGGGACAATATATATACAACCTATAAGCCGAAGCCAACATAAATCTTCATACATTATTTATCTAACAATATCTTATAATAAAAGACTTAGCGGGGGCTAAGACATGTTCCAAGCTCACCCTCAAGTAAAGTAGAAAAAAGGAAATAAAACTTAAGAAAATCAAATGTCTCAATTCTAAAAGATTGAAAGAAAATACGTGTTGTCCCAGAACTATAGGCCTCACCAATCAACAAATCTCAATGGTCCACAATCTAGCCACGTGTCGGAGGAGGAGGAACGCCGATCCCTACATGGTGATATCATGTAGGCAAAATATGTGTTAGTACTTTTAAATGTATTAAATATGTGGGATATAATGCAACAAGGAAATCATATATCATAATAGACACTATGCATAATCATAACAAGGACATAAAGCTCAAGAGGTGATGAATGGTCAATGCATCATTTAAAATATGATTTGAGGTAACATAATCATCATAACTCATTATATACATATCTATGTGGGAGGAGACCGTAAGTGATATTTAAGATCATGCAAGCTATTTCATAAAATCTAACATAACTCCCTACGTTAGTATGGGGAGACTACTTGTCAGGTAAAACTCCATCAACTTATGCATGCACATCATTAACTTTTGCTATTGTGGATCCACTAACCTTAGCCTATAGGTGCTCCTATTGGGACACATAGTTAATGAGACGAGAGATTGCTACTAAGGTTCCCTTACCTAACCCCACCTCAATCCCCATTCAGTGATAAGCCAAGCCCCACTGAATACTTTAAAATATAGTCATAATCATACATTCATAAGCTTTCAAAAATAACATCATCATACTAGGGGTTAGTCATTACCTAACCCCACCTCTCTGCTTATGGGTTTTGAGATGAGGGTCCTCGGAAACAGCCTCTCTACTTCTATGAAGTAGCGGCAAGGTCTGCGTACAATCTACCCTCCCCAGACCCCACTTGTGGGATTTCACTGGGTATGTTGTTGTTGTTGTTTATACTAGGAGTAACTTATTCAGCTTTGGAATCTCTTCATGTGAGAATTGTCCTTTAATAGGAGGGTCCATCTTTGGTAAGAATTATCCTTTCACTATCTTTAATATTATCATAATAAGGGCTTCATGAAATACTTTTTAACTGTTTTTAAAACTTTCATAATCATCATAGTGAAGTGACTTATCGTTCATAGTTATACTTCATATAACATAGCATAAAACATGATGGATTTAATACATGGAAGCTTTTAAAACTCATAATGCAAAAAGGAACATGCTTAAACGTCATAAAAATCATAAGTTCAATTCATTTATAAAGTAACCCACCATAACATTCAAAACCTTAGATAGTCACCCAAGAAAACTTCTTATAAATCGTCAACTTTTATACTCATATAATAGCATTTCATCAATATAACTCATATAATTTAAAATACACCATAATATCAATATTTGAAAAGATTCCATGCAACTCATAAGTTCCCATAACTTGTAAAATATAAAATAGGGAAAATACTTGGGCTTTGTCGATGAAAGAAATCCACAAATCAAACCCACATACCTTGATTAGGATCCTAACAAAGAAATCTTGAGTTTGGGTGAAAATCCTAACTTGCCTTCCTTGGTCTTGAGAGGAATTGCCTTAGGAAATTTTGAGAGAGTTTGGGAATATGCGAGAATGAGAATGTATTTGGGAAGGATAGGTCTGATATTTGATAGAAATAGGCTTAAAAAGATGTAGTTTGGGGCTTGGGTTAGAGAAAAATGTTGAAAGTATCCTTCATTAAACTGCCAGAACAACACCACGAATGCCTATTTATGAGTTGTAAGTTAAAGTACAACCCATACTTTAATTGGTGTCTTATAAACTCAGATCCAATTTTTTTCTTTCTAATCTTCATTCCACAGACATCTTCTACGGTCCATAAGTCAGATCACAGGCCCATCCTATAGTTTGTAAATAAGATCCAGAAATCTAAATTTTCACCAACTCAGATCCTAATATACAAGCAGCTTCCACGATTTGCAAACCAGACGATGAGCCGTAAACCCCCTTGTAATCATGTCCACACTTAGAAAATTTCATCCTATCAGGACCCAAACCAAGAGCCCCATTTAAGGCTCGTAAAATCAACCATAGCCCGTAAAGGGATTTCATTTGGTGACACATTTTCCATCTTCAAAAACTTATTTTGACCCTTTATTCCACGAGCTCCCATCTACGACTCATAGTTCCTTCTACGGATCATAGATACCTTTTGTACTTTTACTCCACAGACTTCAAAAATTTCCTAAGTGACTGGCCCATCTACGAGGCCTATCTATAGCCCATAAAGTAAACCATGAGCCATAGATAGCTCGTACATCCCTGCACTAGAACCAATTATGCATTTCTCTTTGGATTCTGACCTTTTAACCAATGAGGCCTTACAATATCTCCCCTTTGGGAATGTTTGTCCTTGAATGTACTAAAAGCAAGCTCTAAAGGAGAAAGGAACTAACTATCAGCCCAACATAAATGCAAAATGCAACTTAAATATCTTTTTATATGAAAATTCATTCTCATACTTGAAATGTAAGGAATTTGACGTTTTCGAGCAAGAATAACTTAATACCTTAGGCTTGAGTAGAGTTAAAGAGACGAGGCTATTATTTTATCATATCTGTTTCTGCTTCCCATATTGTACTTTCGACTTGTTGATTCTTCCAAAGGACTTTGACAGATACACCTTCTTTATTCCTAAACTTCTTTTCCTGCTGGTCTAGAATCTCAATTGGAACCTCTTCATATGTCAAAATTTCTTCCAATGCTCATGTCTTCAATGGCACTACGGAATTTGGATCACCTACAAATTTTCTTAACATTGACACATGGAATACTAGATGAAAAATACACATTTCAGATGGTAATTCCGTGTCATAAGCCACCTTACCAATCCACTTGAGAATTTTATAAGGCCCTACATATCTAGGGCTTAATTTTCCTTTCTTATCGAATCCGAGCACACCCTTCGTGGGTGAAACTTCAAGAAGACCCATTCATTAATATTGACTCAAGTTCCCTTCTTCTAACATTGGAGTATGACTTTTGACGACTTTGAGACGTCTTCAATTTTTTCCTTGTAAGTCTCACCTTCTACGTAGCATACATAACAAAGTCAGGTCCTATCGAGGCCATTTCACAATCTTTGAGCCAAGCCTATTAAAGACCTACGTCGCCTTTCATATAAGGCTTTAAATGGTGCCATCTCTATGCTAAAGTGATAACTATTATTGTACGCGAATTTAATAAATGATAGATGATCATCCCAATTTCCTTTGAACTCCACCATACAAGCCCTCAACATGTATTTAAGTGTTTAAATTGTCCTCTCAGCTTGTCCATCGATTTGAGGATGGAGAGTGATACTCAACTTTACCTTAGTACCAAAACCCCTTCCAAAATGACTTCTAAAAGTGAGAAGTTAATTGCATACCATGATCCAATATAATGGGCAATGGCACACCATGCAACCTCACCAACTCTCTGAAATACAACTTGGAAAAGTTTTGACAATTATATGAAGTCTTGGCAGGTAGAAAATAAGCCGACTTTGTCATTCTATCAACAATCACTCAAATTGAGTCATTTTGCTTCCAACAGCGGGGTTATCTTATGATGTCACCCAAGTTACGCCTCCTTTTTAGAGGATAAAGTGATCGTTGTCAAGATATAAAACCTAGCCAAGGTTAGGGTTGAACCCACATGGAATATGCAGACTCAAGACAAATTCATTAATAAGCAATCCAAATAGTTAACCAACTCAATTTTCCGAAGGGGTGGGGGTTTGCAATAATAAATAAGAAAGTAAACTAAACTAACTATCACAAGAGATAATCAATAAGAGAGAGCAACTAGGTTATTGTGTTCCCCATGATTCCCCAACTTAGCATCACTGGATAACCCAATTCCTATCTAGTGTATAGCATGCAGGATGGTAATTTAAGTTCACCAAGCCCTTTGGTCAAAGGTGAGAGGAAAATTTCACTATGTAACTTGATCTATCTCCATAGTGTGCAATACTAACTATTACCTATAAGTCCCAGTACAACCTCCCCTTGGCCCAGTTCGGTTGATTAGACGAGAACACATCAATTGAATCCTGTTAATCAATCTCTTTTCCTATTCATTACTACCTTGATCCAGTCAGTAACACTAATGTTGGCCACCACTAGAAAACATAACAACAAAGAGAATTGATTAATACATGCATATACCAAATCCAAGAATTGTAAATTATCAAAGTTTACTTTGTTAGTTCTTTATGGTTCCCACAACCCTAGTTGTGGATTTAGCTACTCATGCTATGTGTAGACAAAGAAATTATGAGTTGAGAAAATATAATTAAACACTTACACATTTGAATTGAAATCAAGTAAATCCAAGATTGATGAGAATCACAAGATTGAAGATCAAATTTACTCACAAGTGTTTTCTCACAATCTTCTCTCCCAAATATTGAGTTCTCCAAGTACAAACCCTAAAAATTTTGAGTAGTGACGCCTCCCCTGAAAAATAACCTAAATGTACTATTTATAGTAATTACAATTAATTCCTAAATAAAATAGAAAAACTGATCGACAAACTCCACGAAAGGTCTCTATGACTTGTAGTGTCTTCTACCACTCATAGTTGGGGTCTCGTAATGAGCTTCTGGAATTTTGAACTTCTCTTCTACGACACAACTTTATGACTCATAAACTGATCTACGACTCGTACTGCATGCTCGTAGACTTTAACTTTATCAAATTATCCCTCACTGAAAATATTCACGAAACCTATCTATACGACTCGTAGAATGCTCTACGACTCGTATGCATGTCTCATTGAGCTGATCTTCAGAAATCCTCCCTCACTAGAATTTGTCACGGGACATCCTCTATGACTCATAGAATGCTCTATGATCCGTAGAGGGTCTCGTAAATCATCAAAAAACAACAACGTCTGCAATTTTTCCCCAAATTATAGTTAACCTGTAATCCTACAAATCTAAACTCAAAAACACATAAAACCGACAAATATCTCATTGAGAACACGTAAAATCCTAAGTTTTAAGCATCGAAAGTATTGTATTTTGATAGTACATCAACAATCTCAACTTAAAACTGTTGCTTGTCCTCAATCGACTACTCAATCTATATAGACAATACAGTAACACATAGACCTCAACTTAATGACATAGTCACATACAATTCAAACTTAGATACCCACACCAGCTTTTCAAAATAAGATCAGATAGCTATTTAGCAAACCAATGCAAACTGGTGCATGTGACAACACAACTATGACAATCAAGGGGCTATCAATAGTCCATAATCACTGAACAAGTCAAATGCTAACACTGCTATGCAAGTGCCCTTACAGAAAGAAGTCCCATATTTGACACTTAATGATGATTTCATGTTTAACCTTGGGACTGTGAAAAAACACTTACTCTCACATAAAATATTCGTGCATAATGACTAATACCATAGGCTTTCCCCTATACTCATGACTCAGACCTTCAACTAACTGGACTAGGATCACTTTAGGGCTTTCTAGGCTTGTAATATAGGCTCAAGGGGCTTTGGTATGATATTTTAGGAAAATAATGACTAAAGGCCCTCTTTGAAACTGCATTTTTTACACTTTTTTCCTACCAACTCTGTCATTTTCACTTTATTCTCCCTTTTTTTCCTTATTCAAGCCTTTCCGGGTGCGTGCTTTCTTCCTATTTTTCAGCTTTTTGCGTTGTTTACACTTCATTGCTTTTTAGCTCAATCTAAGGAATCTTTCTTTTTTCTTGCACCTGGTACATGATTTTTCTTCTTTTTCTCCTCATTCCTACTTCACCCCCTTATTTTTGTGTTTTTACCCTTACACCAGCCACCCGCAACTCAGGCTTTTTAGCCTGTGTTAAAGTGCACAATATCTATCCTCCAAACTAGGGCCACTTTTGGTAGCCACCCTTAACTTAGGCTTTTTATCTCAGTCAAGGTGCACAATGTTCAAGGACAGACCACGGCCGAATTTAGGATTTTTCGCTAGATAAGGCTAGGCTAATTAGGTGTTTAGAAAAAATTGGTACATTTAAAGATCAACTATTTGGAACAAGGGATATATCATCATTTGGTTGGTTATTTTTAGGGTAAAGTGGATTATTTTAGAACAAAGCCCTATGATCTTTTCCTAATCAATTTAATCTACAGTCTAACTTAGAGTAATAGGGCAAGTTCTGAATTAGCACAAAATACATGAATCTAGCAAAATAAGCTCATACTATTATGGCATTGCATACATTATCACCAAAAGGCTCACCGATCATGCTTGCTATCTCAATTTACCCTTACTTAATAGAACAAGTATTATCAAACACCTAAACATGCATGGTTACTATCTAATCACTAATAAAAATTTTTTGGTGGTTACCATTTTTCAAAACAAAACATAAAAAACATGCTATATGCCATAAATATTAGTACTATATGCTACAAATATTATCTAAACATCCTAAACGTGCTGGCTCAATAAAAATTAAATATCCATAGGAAAAAAGAACATAGGCAAGAAAACCCTCTGATCAAAATTTGGGGTAGTTATGGACCATAAGCCACTCAAACTTCACCGAGGTTCATAACTACCCACATCCCATCGGAAAAGATGTGCATTGTCCCCAAAGTACAAAAATCAATCAAAAGTAGAATGTGAGGGGTCAAGACCTTACCTGGGCGCCTAAGCGCCATGGTCCACCTTAGGTAGCTTTCCAAGAAGTGCCTGATTTTTTGTCGCGACACGACTTAGGCAAATTGGTTACTCAGACTTCACCAATTGCTTAGACTTCACTCTTGAGTCTATCTGGATGCTTCATAGACTAATAAATATCAAAGACAACTTCTTCGTCATTGAATCTAAACCTAAGTTGACTAGCATCAATATCCACTAGAGATCATCCCATGGCTAGGAGTGGTCTTCCCAAGATAATTAGGACGTTGAAGTCGACCTCACAATCTAGAATCACAAAACGTGCAGGGAATTTGAAATTTTCCACTTTAACCAACACATCATAGAGTGTCTCCATAGGCTTCTTCACTGTTTGATCCGCTATTAATAACTGCATGCTAGTAGGAGTAGGGGCTCCCAATCTAAGCTTCTTGTAGACCGCAAGAGTCATCAAATTAATACTGGCACCTAAATCACATAGTGCCCTTGTGAACTCCACATCTGCTATAGTATAAGGTATGGTGAAAGCACCTAGATCTTCACGCTTCTGAGTTAAGGGTTCATAGTGATAACACCGCAATATTGAAACTCTTGAGAAAGCTCCTGACTCACGTTGGGTTTTTTGTGACCAACTCCTTCATATACTTGGCGTAGCCCAACATTATCTCCAAGGCCTCAATGAGAGGGATATTGATACATAGCAGCTTAAGCATAGAGAGAACGTGCTTGAACTTGCCTTCCTCCTCCTTCTTTTTGATTTTTTAAGGGAAAGGAGGAGGAGGCCTAGGGATGAGCTTAAACTTCTGTGGTGCTTCAGCTGCTTCACTTAACCCATCATTGCCACGATCATCTCTTATATCCGCATCCTTTGTTGTAACCATCTGTTGTAACCATCTCCTCATGAATATCTTCCTCATCAACCGACATAGGAGGATCAAAGTAACCTCCATACATTTCCCTTCATTCTTAGGATTTTGCACTGTGTTGATAGGAAATGTACCTTTCTGATATTGATTCAACTAATTTGACACTTGACCAAATTGTTGTTTAATTTATTTAATAACCATAGAATGAGACTATATTTTCTGATTTATGCTTGAAATATCTAATTTCATGCCCCTTAGAGCCTCATCCTGTGTCTTATCCTTCATCAACAGATGGTCAAATATCTCCTTAATTTAGAAACTTTCTGCACTTGCATCCCTGTTGTGTGGTGGAACATACAAACCATTTCTGAAACCTTCTCTGTGACCCAATCTGATCTGGACCCTATTCCTATCATAATAACGACCATGGTTGTCTCTGAAAGCTCCATCTCTTCCATAGTTCCGACCTTGGTTTCCTTAATCTTGGCACCAATAGTCATGGTTGGACTCTTGGTCATGGTCCGAAAACCCCCTCATCTGTTCATTCACAAAACATGCGTCCTCCTCAGAGTATGACTCCTCGAATATAGGTGCACATGGAGGTTGATGAACTATCGCGTTCACTCTGTCTTAGTTTTTCTTAATTAGCACATCCATTTTTGTGCGAAGCTGAGCAAGTTGTTGCATCCATTTCTTCGTAGAAGCTCTATTCCGCTGGCCCCATGCACGATTCATCTTGACCACTTGCTGCATACTCTCAACAATCCTTGCAAATGGTTGATCTAGAAACATGCCCCATGATAGTGTTAGCACAAGCCTGACTGTTTTTATCAAGGGCACTATGGAAGATCTCTACCAAGGCATCATCAACTATCTTATGATCAGGGAACCTCCTCAGATATTTAGTAAACTGCTCCCAAGTAATGCTTATCAAATCACCAGGAAGTTGCTCAAAGTTGTTGATTAGGTCCTTCAACTTGATCTTCTTCGATCTAGGGAAGTACCTCTCCAAAAAGGCCTTTTGCAAATCTGCCCAGCTAGTGATTGAACTCGTCAGAGCTCAAATAGCCATAATGTATCATTGCCTGTGAGAGACAATGGAAATACATGAAGTCCACAACATCCGTACATAGATTCTGTCTCCCCATCGCACTCTTATAAACAAAGCCACATTGTGCAAGTGACTATGTGGATCCTTTGATGGTAAGCTGGCAAATAGCCAATGGTTTTGCAACATCTGAAGTAACCCACTAGAAACTATGAACTTTGTGTTTGCCGGTAGTGATGGCAACACAATGGCTCCAGTCACATCCATAGCCATGGGGTTCAATCAAAGGAGGTGGGTTCTCATTCCTATCATCATCATCATTATTATCGTGGTTTAGGATACATTGGCCACGTTATTGGCATTTTATTGGTCCATTCTTCTTATAGTTCGATGGATCTCTGGATCATGTGGAGTTAAGAAATTACCTTGACTCCGAGTGTTGGGCATATACTAGTCATACATGCTGTAAAGAAACAAAAATAAAAACAAAAACAAAAGTAAAATAAGGGGAACTAAGGATTAACACTCGAATTACTCAATGAATCTAACTAAGTCTAGTTGTATTCCCAGTCAATGGCGCCAAAATCTTGATATCGCGCGAGTTACACCTCCTTTTTAGAGGATAAAATGGTCTTTGTCAAGATATAAAACCTGACCAAGGTTAGGGTCAAACTCACAGGGAATACGTAGACTTAAGACAAATTCACCAATAAGCAATACAAGTAGTAACCAACTCAATTTCCTAAGGGGGGTTTGCAATAATCAATAAGAAAGTAAACTAAATTAACTATCACAAGAGACAATCAATAAGAAAGAGCAACTACTATTATGTTCCCCATGATTCCCCAACTGTATCACTCGATAACACAGTTCTTATCTAGTGTATAGCATGCAGGACGATAATTTAAGTTCCCTAAGTCCTTTGGTCAAAGGGAGAGGAAAATTTCACTATACGACTTGGCCCATCTCCATAGTGTGCAATACTAACCATTACTATAAGTGTCAGTACAACCTCCCCTTGTCACAGTTCGGTTGAGTAGACGAGAATACATCAATCGAATCCTGTTAATCAATCTATTTTCCTATTTCTTACTATCTTGGTCTAATCAGTAACACTAGGAAGGTTCTAATGTTGGCCACCACTAAAAAACATACAAAACGAAGAGAATTGATTAATACATGCATATACCAAATCCAAGAATTATTTACTTTGTTAGTTCTTCATGGTTCCCACAACCCTAGTTGTGGGTTTAGCTACTCATGATATGTGTAGATGAAGAAATTATGAATTGAGAAAACATAATCAAACACTTACACAATTAAGTTTAAATTATGCAAATCCAAGATTGATGAGAATCATAAGATTGAAGATCAAATTTACTCACAAGTGTTTTCTCACAATCTTCTCTCTCAAATATTGAGTTCTCCAAGTACAAACCCTGAAAACTTTGAGTAATGACATACTTCCCTAAAAAATAACCTAAATGTACTATTTATAGTACTTATAATTAAGTTTTAAATAAAATAGAAAACTGATCGATAAACTCCACGAAAGGTCTCTACGACTTGTAATGTCTTCTACGGCTTGTAGTCAGGGTCTCATAATGAGCTTCTGGAATTTTGAACTTCTCTTCTACGACACAACTTAATGACTTGTAAACTGATGTAAGACTCGTACTGCATGCTCATAGACTTCAACTTTGTCAAATTATCTCTCACTGGAAATCTTCACAAAACCTATCTATACGACTCTAGAATGCTCTACGACTCATATGCATGTCTCATTGAGCTGATCTTCAGAAATCATCCCTCACTGGAATTGTCACGAGATATCCTCTACGACTCATAGAATGTTCTACGATCCGTAGAGGGTCTCGTAAATAATCAAAAATCAGCAACTTCTGTGATTTTGCCCCAAATCATGGCCAACCTATAATCCTGCAAATCTACATACAAAAACACATAAAACCAATAAATATCACATTGAGAACACAAAGGATTCTAAGTTTATGCATCAAAAGTGCTATATTTTGACAGCACATCACCGAACTATAAAGTTTCTGTTCACATCTTGTCACTTTCAAGTGAGGATTTCAATGTCTTTAGCTAGGCCACCTAACCTTTGGTGCTCGACTTTCACTTATTGGCAATTAGGACACTCCAACAAAAATATTGCTATGCTTTCTTCATTCAATTCCACCAATTGTCACGACCCAAGCCTAGGGCCTAGATGTGACATGGCGAATGGAAAATCCAAAGGAAACCCAAACAAGCCTCTTAACATATCATTTTCACATCCTTGGTTACGGAAGCATAATTAAATGAAAAGCAAATAATAAATAATTCTAATGGAAGCGGGACTTTGGACTCAAGCTATAGGATGTTATGGGGAAGAGGATTTTCATGAGTCACATAACAAATAAAGTCTTAAAGGCGGGTAAGTATGACTCATGCTATGAAGATGTTTTAGAGACTTGGGACTTCCATCTCATTATCAACATATAACAAGCATAGACAGGAATAAAGGGACTAAGGGAAGTCTTTCATAACTACATAGTCATAATAGGAGTCAAGCTCAATACATAAATATCCATATCCAACAACACCTCTAATACAAATGAAACGGGGGCCAAGACATCTCTCGGGATCACCCTCAAAAGATAAGTACCCAAAAATAGTCAATTATTAACAAAAGCATTAAAGTAAGATGGATATTATTCCCGGAGTAGAGGACTCACCAATAACAATCTTCAAACGATTCGGTTAGCCACGTAGAGGACGAGGATGAATAGGAGCTCGATTCCCTGGATGGTTGGATTATGTAGGCAAAAAGTATGTATTAGTACTTGGAATGTACTATGTATGCTAGGTGCAATGCAACAAGGGAGCATAATCCACAGTTAAACAATATGCATATTCATAGTGGATGGATATAAGCTCAATATAACATGAATGATCAATGCTTTAACAATAAGTACATGAAGAATAATTAAATCATGTGACATATCATACATAGTTGGGAAGGGACCATAACCAACAAATAATATAAAGTGAGTTACTACTTGGAATCTTAACACCAGAAAAGAAGTGGTATACTTTGCCATGGCAAACCATCCATTCACCTTAAGATATAACCTTTTTGGGGAGTGTTTTCAAATATCCCCTACCTTATGACATGGAATTTTCGAAGGGTTTCACAAGATATCCTTACCTTATGACATAGCCTTTTCGGTACGTGTCACAAGATTTGTTTACCTTACGACATGGACTTCTCGGTAGGTATTAAGTTATGTTTTTGCCTTACGATATAATCTTTTTTGGTAGGAATTACAATGTAATCTAACTTACGATAACCTTTTCGGTAGATAACACATAATACTCTATGGTGGGACATAGTTATGGGACAATGGCTACCATTCAAGGTCCATTCGGTGCTAGGTTGACATTCCCACAGAATACTCAACTCATATACATATTCATAGCTTACATACTTTCGTAACTCATCGTAGTATCATAAGAGTAGATCATCAAACCATCACATCATAATATCAAGAAAGGGCTTCATGTTATTCATACACTCGTAATATTCTCATGATCTCATAGCATGCATAATAGCCCTTGAACATTTATAATATTTATAATTCATATGTATTACAATAAGACTCTCATCAACATAGGATCTAATCAAATACTTTAGTCAAAACATGGTGGGTAATACACACATAATCTTGAAATCATGCAATTCAAGAGCATAGAACATGAGACGAGTAAAATCAATTCATTTTAAAGCCATTCAAATCAACCTACCAACATTGTAGTTAAACCCTCATTTTGTGTGTCATGAAATCCAACTAAAATCCACAAGTTCTTTCAAAGCATCATATAGTACATAACTTTAATATCATAAAATCCATCATAATATCAAACCCCAATGGTGTTTAAGCATAATAAAATCGTTACTTGAATAATACAAACTTAAATCATGTGTACAATGCACAATAGGAAGTACCCATAAAGTGTTCAACCTTAAAATCATGAAATTTGATAAAAAGAGAAGGATTGGCTTCATGGGTGGAAGAATCCCCATGAATGAAGCCCACATACCTTAATCTTGGAGTTTTCTTGAGAATCACTTAAGACAAAACTTAGGCTTAAATTGGGTTCTTGAAATTCCAAAGCAAGTTCTTGAGATTCTTGAATTAAGATGAGGAAATCATGAGAAATTAGAAGGACTTTGGGGAGGGGTTTTGAGTGTTCTAGTGCTTGAAAATGGATAAAGAGTAATTATTCCTGCATATGAAGGCATTGGATTATTACCCAATTGCCCTTAAGTGAAAATTGGATATTAAGGAACATTTTGATCTAGTCCACAATAAGCCAGCGACACGGACGTGCAATGGAGTAGTACATTTTCGCGTGAAGTTTAATTTGTCCCCTATTTTGGCATAGAAATGGGTTTAGGCTATTTTTGCCCTAGTGGGCGACAAGTTTGCGATGCAGACTGGTTACGTACTTTTCTAGTTAAGCCTCGAATCACCTAGAAAATTATTTTTCACTATGGGTCATCTAAAAATTGAAGACCACTCCTTTTCTACACAATTTTTCCCCCTAAAAATGAATATAAAGTCGATATGCGAAATCATGTACGGATCTTGAGATACTCAAGAAATACACTATAGGGCATTTTTTGAGGCGCGTGAGAGGTGTTACACTAATATAATATCTTTATGTTTCTATGCATCTTAGTGGATCCTGGGTGAATGGAATATTGTGAATTATGAGCCTTACTCAAAATCATCTCCTTTATGCCATCCACATTAGGAACACAGAGCCACCCCTGATATTAGAGGACACCATCTCCCCCTTATGAAAAGACCTATACTTTCTTCTCTACCACTAACTTCTTCAATTACACTAATGTCAGGTCTAGGTCTTGCTTGGCCTTAACATCTGCTATCATAGATGATTCGAAACTATTTTGCATAAGAACACCACTTTCGTTAGAACCATTCAATCTTACCTCTGAATGGCCTAAATGGTACACATAACTCCTTTTTCCCTCTTCAATATGCGACACACTACCTATAGATACCCTATTAAGTGTACCAACTATCACTTTAGCCTTATAAGATGATATACCACACTCATGTCATAGTCTTTGAGAGGATCTAACCATCTTCTTTGACTTAAGTTGAGGTCCCTTTGACTAAACACATATTGGAGACTTTTATGGTCATGGAGCATATCCGCATGCACCCAATAGAGGTAATGACCTGAATCTTCAAGGTGAAGACAACTTCTGCAAGCTCAAGTTCATGAATTGGATAGTTCTATTCATGCACCTTCACATTGCCTTGAGGCATAGGGTATCACTTTCTACGTTGCATCAAACCACACCCCAAACTGACCCACGAAACATCACAATACACCACAAACCCACGAAGCATCACAATACACCACAAACCCTTTAGTACTCTCCGATAAAGTCTAGATTAGACCCAAAACAATTTTTATCCCCTTTAGCTCATCAATTAGGCATCTACTCATTTTTCTTGTACCCAAAACAATTTTTATCCCTTTTTCCATGTATCACTAGCTTCCACCCTATTTTGTGTGTTTACCCTTATACCAGCCACTCTTAACTTAGGCTTTTGGCCTGAGTCGAGGTGCAAAATGTCCAACCTATGCCCCAAGGCTACTTTTGGTAGCCACCTTCAACTCAAGCTTTTTGCCTCAGTCAAGGTGCATAATATTCAAGGAAGGAGTAGAGATAATTTCAGGAATTTACATTTAACTATACTAGGTAACTTAGTTTTTTACAAAGAAAAGGGTACATGCAAGGATCAAACATTAGGATCTAGGGATATATTACACATGTAGTTAGTTATTTAGGCTAAGTAGCCTAATATGAATAATGGTCTAAGATTCTTTCCTAACCAACTAACCTATAGTTTAAGTTAGAGTAATAGGACAAGTTCTGAATTGAAACACATCATATGAATTTAGCAAAGGAAGCTCACACGTGCATGACACTGGTTGCACTACAAACAAAGACTATTAGATCATGTTTTTCATCACAATTTAACCTCACTTATCGTAATAAGTATTGCCAAACAACCAAAAATACATGGTTGCTATCAAGACTAACAAATAAAAATTTTGGCGGGTATCATTTTTTACACAAAAACAAACATATGTCATAGACATCAATACTCGTGCTACTACTACTACTACCTACACATCCTAAACATGTCGGTTCAACAAAAATTAAATATCCTTGGAGAAAAAGAACACATGTAAGAAAACCCCTCGAATTCAAAATTCAAGATAGTTACAGGCCAAGGTTACCTAGATTTCACTGAGGCCTATAACTACGCACACCCCATCGATAAAGCTTGACATTGTCCTCAATACACAAAATAAAGCAATAAAGAACAAGAACATACATGGGTGCCTAAGCACCGGTATTTGGCTAATTCTGACCACCCTTAACTTGCTTGTCGCCTCCTCACTAGTAGGAGCATGTCTGGAGGGTCCGACACCCCTCACTCTCTCTTGCTCAGGAGCTTGTTGCATCTCCTCAACCTACATCGAGTGTATCCTGGCGAGCTCGTACTTTTGCTCCTCTATCAACCCTGCCTGTACTCTCACTGCACTGGGATCATTAATATGGAGCCTCTTCCTGAGAGAAAATAAATCTACCATCATCTCTGTGGGATTGGTTAGTGGGAACACAACTGGTGCTGCTAATGTTGTTGTCATATTTGTCTGGAACTGCTGGATCTTTGTCTGGATGGTCATCATGTCTATAGGCCGTGCTAAGCTGAGGTTCTGCTGTACTTGCCTCTCAAATGCATCTATGAGGCTGTCCACGGGTGCAAGTCTCTGCTGAATAGTGACCATCGTGAGCACCTGCATACGAGCCTTAGCTTCTGAAATGGCCTAGCGGACCCAGGGTCGAATCTGCTGTAATAACTGAGTTAGTTGTGACTCAGTGCAGGCGTGCCTCAATGCTATGTCCTGAATAGAACCAGTGACATAGAACATGCCAGCGGGTTTTGTCGGTGTGAGTACGACCTCTGATGCAATAGTAATAGTCATAGGCCCCCTCTCCATATCAGCCTCAATCTTTGGGGGCCTCGTAGCAGTGGGAGCAACAATAGTTGTGGTGGATGGAGGCTCAGGTGGTGGTACCACAATGAACATCTTTTGCATCTGAGCAGGAGGGTATGGTACTCGCGGGAGGGCTATCGGATTATCATCAACCTTTATTAGGCTGGCATCAGGGTCCATTGAACTTTGGTCAATGAGTCCAAGTGATGTAATATCTCTACCCCCGACTCTATACAAAGTCTGTAGATCATGCACGAGAAGGGGATGGAGGTGGACTTCTTCATGGCTGCCTCATGTATCTGCTTCACAATCAGATGAGCCTAATCGATCTCATAGCCAGCTAAAATGCTGGTAACCAATACTACATGGTTTGATATAAGTGTATCATTAACAAGTATAGGCCAGATCTGTGATCTGACATAGCCCACCAAAATTTGTCGGTGAAGCTGAGTGAGGCCTTCACTATAGACTTTGATGACGTAGAAATCCACTCAGGGTCTGGGCCCTGCTCTGCTGTGTGGTCAGCAACCCACCACATCAAAGAGGCTCCATGAGACCAGTCTCTCACAAGGGTCTTATACCGAGTCTGCGTCAATCTTTCGTCAAACTCTGCTGTAGACTTGGGGTCCGGGAACTCTGGCCCAAATTACATCCAGCGGATAGTAGTCTCTGATATATCTACATGTCGTCCCCTCACTCTAGTATATGTCAATCGAGGCTAAGTGAGGGGCTTGTTCTCCTTGGGAAGAGAGTAGAGAACAGTGGTAGTGTGTGATGCTAAGAACACCCAAACCATTGTCGGTGAGCACTTCCCCAATGGTCCTGCTAGCCACTTGGGTCTGTATTTGGTGATAGTGTCTTGAAGGCTTGGGACACTGTCCAATCTCGAATGATGATGTGGGGCTTCTAAAAAATAGAACGAGCTAGTCAGCTACACTCGTTTTCCTATATGCCCTCCTGGTAGATAACATGCATGCCCTCAATGCACCATCAATGGGATAGAGCATTCGAAGGTGAAGGCGATGCCTGAGGTGCTGCTGAATTCTCTATCTCTGACTCATCGTTGGATCTTGACTCGGACTCCTCTCTCGAGGGAGTCATCTTTATAAAGTTTCTATCATTGTTGCCTTCCTCTTCAAACTGGGGAGAATGGACAATGATAACCTGAGTCTGGGGCTGCCCGACATGTCTAGTGGCAGCCCATGTCTTTGGTCACTCAGCATATGGGTCAGGCTGAACACTGAGCTCCTCTAATGATCCACTGGCCTCGAAGGTGCCCTGATCCTCCAAGGACTCACATCTTAGGCGTTACTGCATAGCCAGAATGTCATGCTTCCTAGCTTTTGGGGCTATGGTACCTGAATCACACACATTTAACAAACATGATTATCCCCACATATAAAGGAATGAAAAGCAAGAACATTTCTGAATTGGGTACAAATGGGTCTACGAAGGCTCTTTTGTGGGCCATAGTGAAAACCACGACTGGTAGAAGGCCCTCATAGAAAACAGAGTACATTAAGTTTAACTACTGGAATTGCTTCTACAAGACTAGTATGACTCGTAGAACATTCTACAAGTCATAGACTGAGTAGAGATGCAGTTCCAGTTTTGATTTTCTGCAGGCAGGGTGCTACGAGACCTATCTACAAGTCGTAGATTATACTACAACCTTTAGAAGGTCTTGTCTGATAGGGTCCCTAAAAATTTAAGTTTTTGGAATGTTCCATGTGCTGTGGAAGACCCTCGTGATGTGAAATATTCAAAAATTTGGGTTTCCATGTCTATCAAATGGGTCCCCTAAACAACATTTCATATTTTAAATCAGCACCAAAGCAAGACATTATGCACCCCAACATAATTTCAACAAATTCCCAGCACCCCACATATAGTGAAAACGCTACCCCTTCAATTTTCATTTTACATACCTATTTTGCAAACCAACCCAGTTTGGATGTTAAAATAATCAAAGCATACACATGTAATCACATGTCATTTTTTGAGCAATGTATTCTATTTAAGTTGAATGACATATGATGACACAGTTTTCACATAACATCATTAAAACACACAACACATGGCCACACACACATTTTCCAGCATTTAACACTATTCAAGCATCATAAACACTTTATGCAATATTACACACCAAGCACATAGAAAGGCAATCACGAATTTAAACCCATAACCATTGCACTACCATACCCATCAATTAATACTATCTAAACACATCAATTTTGGAACTAAAAGGATTTTAAGACCAAGAACTTACCGAATTTGAGCAAAAAAATGCGAAAATTAAAGAAGGAAGCCAAGGAAGGGCAAACCCTAGGTCGCCATAATATGGCTAGAAACACTTGCCAAAAAATAAGGTGGTAGCGGGATGGTGATCAGTAAAATTATGGTAGGGGTTGGGTATTTTGTGAAATATTTGTGATAAGTGAGGTCAAAATTATTTGACCCCTTTTAATACTTTGACCGGGTCGATTCAACTGACTGGGCCCAAATAGTACGAGACCCCTATTATGGGTCATAGAAAATTTTACAACCCGTAGATTCTGGTTTCGTGGACTATCCAAATCATAGTTTGGGAGATGGGTTCTACAAACTCATCTACAAGACTTAATCAGGGTCCATGAGTCCCATTCACGACCCTAGTTTTATCTACAAGCCATAAAGTTGGTCATGGATTGTACTACACATAATTTTGCTCATTGAAAGTGTTCTATTAGTCAGTGTATGGGTCATAGTTTAATATATGGCCCATGGAACCAGTCGTAGAAGCACTTTTTGTAGTCTATTAAACCCAAACTGGCTGACTTAGTCTTGTACCTGCATATTCTTCACAAAATACACTGTTACCCTTTATGTCACCTGTCCAATTTTTACAACCAAAATACTAAAAATTGAACTAATTACAAGTCTGAAAGCTAAAAACAAAACAAAACTACCATTATTTCATCAAATCTCTTGGGTTGCCTCCTAAGTAGTGCCTGATTCGCGGCACAACTTGGACAACTTGGTTACTCAGAATTCACTAAGTGCCCAAACATCTATCATTAAGTTATCTGGCCTCTTCATTGTTTGATAGATATTGAAGACAACTTCTTCATCATTCAATCGAAAATTGATTTGGCCGGCTTCCATATCTACTAGTGCTCGCCCAGTGGCTAGGAATCGCCTTCCCAAGATGATTGGGACTTCGAAGTCGACTTTCCAGTCAAGAATCACAAAGTCTGCAGGGAATATGAATTTCTCTACTTTGACAAGGACGTGGTATAGTGTCCTTACAGGCTTCTTCACCATTTGGTTAGCCATCAACAATCGCATGCTCATCGGAGTAGCAGCTCCCAATCTTAGCTTCTTAAAGACCGCAAGGGGCATTAGATTTATGCTGACACGAAGATCACACAATGTCCTTGCGAATTCCACACCTCCAATGGTACATAGTATGGTGAATTCACTGGGATATTCTCGTTTCTGCACCAAGGACCTCATAGAAATCACACTGTAATGTTGAAGCTCTTCAGAGAGCTCTTGGCTTATAGTCTTCTTCTTTGTCACTAAGTCCTTCATGGACTTTGCATACCCTAACATTTTCTCCAATGCCTCAATGAGGGAAATATTGATGGAGAGTTATTTTAGCATGGAGAGGAAGTGCTTGAATTTACCTTCCTCCTCCTTCTTTCTTATTCTTTGAGGGAAAGGAGGAGGAAGTCTAGGAATGGGCTTTAACTTCTATGGAATATTTGCGGCATCACTCACCCCATCTTTGGCACAATTATCCCCAGTCTCTACATCTTTGAGCTCAACTATCTCCTTACAAACATCATCATCATCATCAATTGGCATTGGATAATCAATGGTCTGCTTTCCACCACGAGTAGTCACTGCCAAACACTACCCCTTATTCTTTGGGTTTTAGATTGTATTACTGGGCAAATGTACCTTTCTATCATTGGTTAAGCTGAGTTGATATTTGATCAAACTGTTGCTCCAGCTACTTGATAGCAACAAAGTGAGACTCGATCTTCTAATTAATGTTGGAGATGTCAGAATTTACCCCCCCATAAAGGTCTCATCATGTGTGTTAGCCTTCTTCAACATACAATCAATTATCTCCTCTACTCTAGAGCTACCAGCACCCAAATCTCGATTATGTAGTGGCACATATGGATCTTTATGTAACCATCTCTACGACCCCAATAAACATCTCTATCCTGCCCATGTTTCTATCCTATTAACTTCCATAATTATTTTCTCTCTGAAAGCACCATCTCTATTATAGTTCCGACTATGGTGCCAATAATCCTAATTGGACCCTTGACATTGGTCTGAAAATTGCCTATCTGATCAGTGACGAAGCAAGTGTCCTCCTCATAGTAAGGCTCCTCGTACATGGGTGCTTGTGAAGGCTGAGAAGCAACCACATTCACACGTTCTTGATTCTACTTCATCAACAACTCCACATTGGTACTAATCTGAGCAAGATCTTGTATCATCAACTTCTTTATTTTTTCTTGCGCCGAACTAGTACTGACTGCACATGAGCTCTTTATTGTAGACCTATCCCACCTTTCCCATGCATGATTTGTCTTGACCACCTTTTCTAGCTTCTCAGCAACCTTTAAAAATGGCTGATCTAGAAATGCACCACCCATGATAATATCAGCACATGCTTGGGTATTCTCATCCAGGGCGTGGTAGAAGATCTCCACTAGGGAATCATCAATGATCTTGTGGTTAGGGACACTACTCAGAAACTTTGCGAACCTCTCCTACATGGCACCGATTGAGTCACTGATGATGTTCATGTTCCAATAAAAAAATGATTGTTATCAGCAATTAACTTAACCAAGTTTAGGATCGAATCCATAGGGAATACATGGCTTGATTATAAGATTTCACCACTAATCATTTTTAGTATTTACGACTGCAATATCTACATAGGGGGGGGAGGGGTTCTGTGATTCAAAAACAAAATAAAATGAAAAACAACTATAACACAATGAAATACTCAATTTTGAGGACAATTTGAGAATTGTGTTCTCCATGGTTCGTCGACTTGATTACCATAGACAACATAACTACAATTGGTGATTTGCATGTAGGATGATAACTTATGTTCTTCCATCCCTCTTGTGAAGGTGAACGTCGAATTTCACAATGGCACTTGGTCGGCCGCCATAGCGTGCTGACTAATCATTACCAATAGTCCCAGTCAACCTCCCCTTAGTCAGGTTTGGTTGATTAGACGAGAATACGTCGATCGTATTTTGTCGTCTACTTCCCTTTTCCTATTCATCACTACCTTGGTCGGGATCGTGATAGTAGGCGGGGTTCGGTGTTGGACACCACCAAACAACAACAATTATGAATGGAAATAGATAATACATGCAAAATCCCAATAATAGAAATGCAAGAAACCTAGGTCATTTCAATGTCTACTACCCATGGTTCCCACAACCCCAAGTTGTAGGTGCTTAGCTACTCATGGCTATGGCAAAACACATAAGAATGCAAATAATAAACATAGTTGAGAGCTTTACTAATACAAATGAAGGAAATAGGGACCACAAATTGTAAACCCACAAGTTTGATTGATCAACAATGAATACAAGACAAAGTTTGCAATCCCCAAAATGGGTTTTCCAAGAGAGAACAATAAACTAATCTAAAAAACTAAGAAAAGCTTCAAAAATGTATTTCTCAATCGTCTATGCTGAATCCTTGTCCAACTCTCGTGCTAAAAACCTAACTTAAACTATATATAGCATTTACAAAGTAATCCTAGAATTTAAACAAAAAAGACAACTAGTATCTGATAGGTTACGTATGTACGACTCATAGGATGACTTACGAGTTGTAGTTGGGGTCTCGTATCAGGTTCTTGGCATCTTGGACTAAACTGGTATGACCCATAGGTATGAGCCGTTTCTTGAGATACAACTTGTATGTTGGTCTTGTAGTCTTGGTCTTTAGTTTTTGGTCCAACATCTTGGCTCTCTGATTCTTGGTACGAGTCCACTTATATGAGTCGTAGTGTAACTTATGACTCGTATGATGGCCTCGTAAAGGTGACCTCTAGTTCACAGATTTCTGAATTTTGGTCTCTGATTCTTGCTATGATACCACCCTACAACTTGTAGGTGGGCTCATAAGGCTATGCTTTAGCACATTTTGCAACTTTTATCCAAAGTCATGCCAACCTAACTTTTCTGCAAGATTAACATAAAAACACATCAAAACACTACAAAGTCGCTTTAAGAACTCACAAAATCCCTTGTTTCAGGCACTAAATGTGTTGTATTTTGAAAATACATCAATACCCTCAACTTAGAATTGTTGCTTGTCCGCAAGTGACGACTTAATCTACACAAACAAAAAGAAATACATAGCGTTATACTAATGCTATATACAATAACTCCTCTGATCTGGGTATCCAACTTCTATTTTCAAAATAGGGTTGCAAAGTTATTGAGCAAGCAAGAACATAATGAGAGACCTGTTAATCCAACTATGATAAGCTAAGGAGTATCGACCATCCATAATCACTGGTGTAGTCATATGCTGCTCAAGTAGTGCAAATACCCTCACTAGAAAGAAGTCCCTCATACTCAATCAAAAGCATTTATAGTTCAGGGACTGAGGAAGCATTCTCACTCTCACGATTGAAATTCAATGCATACTGACTAACACCATAGGCTTGTCTCTATACTCATCTTCTGTCTTGGTGACAGAGTGGAGTTGGATTACTTTAGGACTTATAGGCTTGTAACATAGGCTCAGGGTGCTTTGGTGTGGCCTTTTGGGCAACTAGTGACTAAAGCTATCCTTGCACCATGTTTACCAACACTTTTTGCTTTTATAATCCAACCCTTTTTAATGAATCCACCCTTATTCTCTTGTTTTGAAGTTTTCCCGAGTGCTTTCTTCCTCTTTTTCAGCTGTGCCTTGATTTCAAAATCATTTTTGCTACTTTTTCTCAATTTAAGACACTTTTCTTCTTTTTCTTCACTCGGTTCATGTTTTTTTCTATTTTATTTTATTTTATTTATTTCTTGATTTCCTAACCAGCTACCTTATTATTACTACTTTACCACAATAAGGGCCACCCTCAACTTAGGCTTTTAGTCTCAGGTGAAGTACACAATATGTATGCCTCAAACCAGGGCCACCAACTGCAGCCACCCTCAACTTAGACCTTTGGCCTCAAATAAGTTTCACATGTTCAAGGATATACCAGGGCCAATGTCAGGGCATTTCATCAAACAAGGTTAAGCTAGCAAGGTATAAAGAAAGAATGAGTACATGATAAGCTTAACAGTTTGGAACAAGGGATTCACTCACTCATCTAGTGGGTCATTTAGGCTAAAAGTGGTTTAACTAAAAGAACAAAGGCTTAAGATCCTTTCTATATCCACCACATCACCAAACCAACTTTAGAGTAATAAGGCAATTTCTGAGTCCATACAAGATGCATGAATGCAGCAAAATAAGCTCACAATACACAAGGAAATTGCATCCACAATCATGCATAGACTCACATGTCATGCTTTCAGTCTCAGCTTACCTTCACAATATCAGAACAAACATTGCTAGATACTCCAGAATGTATGAATGCATCACTAATCACAACCTCAAAAATCTTGAGGGTACCCAATTTTTCATCAAAACATTGAAAATAAATCTAAAAATTATGTATATGCCAATAGATAACACTACTATGGGTTTACCCATTATCTACACTACCTAAACATGCCGGTTCAACAGAAAAGTAAATATCGAAAAAGAAAAAGAAGCACAACAAGAAAACCTTGAGATCAAAAATAGGAGAAGTTATGGATGAGGCTACTCAGACTTCACCTTAATCCATTACTTCCACCACTCAACCAAAATATGATATTTTGTCCTCAAAGTAAAAATAAAAATGAAAACAAAACACAATAACACAGAAATATATACATACATCCATTAAAAACCAAAAATTAACATCCAAAATACCAGTAAAAATGACATCCAACATAAAAAATATTTAAACATAACCAAAAACCAATATAATAAAAATATTGTCTAAAAAGAGAACAAAGAACCAAGTATCCAACATAATAAAATGAGAACTAGGGTCAAAATAAGTCAAACATCAGAGTGCATCAAGAACCAGTCTCGGGCTGATCTGCGGGATCTTTGGAGGTGCTCTCGGACTCTGAATTGGAGACAGAATGTGAGGGGATCATCTGTGGTAAGTTGCTATCTGACCCATCCCTGTTGCCCTGTTGTTCCTCCTCTTCAGACTGGGAGGAACTACTAACTTCCATGGGCGTCTGTGCAGCAAGTGTCCGAGTCTGAGATTTATCGGCCTTCGGGTCTACCCTGACTCTGCGGACTTCCACAGAGCCCTCTGAAGCTCGGTTTCAGAGGATTCATCCATCAACCTCCATTGAAGAGTTCGGATTGCACACTTATCTTTAGGGGGCATTTTATCTGCAAATAGACCACAAAGCAACATGTAACTTTAAGATGTTTGATCTATTAAAACACTGAACAAAGAACAAAATCAAATCAAAAATAGAAATTCACTGGTGCAACTGCAAGTTTGCATATACGAGTGCAGTTATGACTCTTACGTTGACCTACGAGTCGTATACTATCCTCGTAGAACCAATTATGCCTTCAAAAATGCTTTTTCATCCCAGATACGAGACACAATTATGACTTGTAGGGTGACCTATCAGTTGTAGTCCAGGCTCGTAGCCATTTTCAGAAACATACTTTAGAACTCAGATAAGCTTACGAGACTCTCACTATGAGTTGTAGCAGGAACTGCAACTCGTAGTTGAGTCTCGTATGAGAAATATGAAGAAACCAGAGATGACTGATGCTTGCTACAAGAGACCTTTACGACTCGTAGAGGAACCTACGAGTCACTGGAGTACCTCGTAGCAGAAAGTAGGAGGCATCAGTGGTGCCTAACATTTTCCCACAACAAGGCAACACATTAAATTACACAATCAACACTCTTGGCTTATAACAACAATTACAAATATTTAACACATAATCAATTCCTGGATCATATTATAAATACAGAACAATAATCACCTCTAAGGATCAATTTACTTTAACAGAACATCAAACACAATGCCAACAAAATGCTTTCAAAGCTCATACTTGACATTAACAACAAAATATTACAAAGGGATGCAATGGTCATACATATCAATTAGGTCAAACCCCAAAAGTTGAAGCATAAGCATCACACCTATATCTCCTAAATTTCAACTTCGATAACTATTCAGACCAGGCACGGGCAACAATCACACACTACATCCCATGAGCGAATCATAAATTGTGCAATCATCATCACCCATTAAGGAATTTTAATACAAGTAGGTTCACAACTCAACCATTCAAAGACTAAAAGACCTAGATTACAAGTCTAGTTCAACGCTCGCTATGTGGCATGATTTATCATAATTGAGCAAAACATATACTCATATAGGGAACAAATTCACCACAAAGAACTGCAAAATGTAACCACAGAGCTTACCAATCGATTATAGAGGTGAACTAAAATGAAGAAAATTGAAAATCAAGCTGAAACTCTAGAAATTGGTAACCTTGCCGGAATCCTTGCCAGAAAATGACATGGGTGGTCGAGATTTTTTGCTGGAAAAGAGAAAGAAAGGGTAGATTTAGGTTTTTTGTTGCCTATTTAGGGTTTGTGGTTAAGAATAAGGGTCAAATTTTATTTGACACCTTATATAAGCAAATCGGGTCGAGTTTTAAAAATCTACAGACTCCAATTACGAGTCGTAGGCTAGCCTATGACTCGTATGTCATGGTCTCGTAGCAGACCTAACACTTGTAAAAATTTAGGAATCATACCTGGGCACTACGAACCTCACTTACGCCTCGTAGAGGACCCTACGAGTCGTAAGGTTGGCTCGTAGTGTATGTCCCAACTTTTGATGCTCACTGATTCTCTCTACGAGGCATGACTATGAGTCACAGTGAGGACTATGACTCATAGACCAGATCGTAGAGGCTTCTCCAAGTGCCATCCTTCAGATATTTAGTACTTCAATTTTCACCTGCAACCCAAATCCCAAAACACAACAATTCCAAAATATTATAACTGCACCAATGTCTTTCAATCATAAAAACAAACTCAAACCTTCTACATAAGAATCTCAACAATTAAAAACACCTCAAAATAAGCCAACAATTATAAAAAATTCTAGGGTTGCCTCCTAAAAAGCGCCTTGTTTAACGTCGTGGCTCGACTTTATCAGCATCCTTCATCAAATATCTTCAAGGGTCCACACCTCACTTTTGCACTCATCTGGATATTTCATGGATTGGCGAATATGGAACACGACCTCTGCATCATTAACCCTAAAACATAGTTGACCTAAATCCATATCTATTAGGCTCTCCCAGTGGATAGAAATGGTTTCCCTAAAATGATAGGCACCTCAAAATCAAATTCGCAGTGAAGGATCACGAAATCTACCGGAAAGATGAATTTATCCACTTTAACAAGCACATCCAAAAGGATTCCCTATGGCTTTTTAATGGTTTGTTCTGCCATAAGCAACCTCATTCTTGTCGGGGTAGGAGTACCAAGGCCAAGCTTTTTGAATTTGAATACAACAAAAGGCATTAGATTGATGCTCGCTCCTAAGTCACACAAAGCTCTTGCAAACTCAACATTACTAATGGTACAGGAATGGTAAACGCACCGGGTTCCTCTCGCTTTTGAGCCAGACATTTAGTCATAATCATACTACATTGTTGGAGTTCTTGCGAGAACTCTTGGCTCAAAATGTGTTTCTTGGTGACTAAGTCCTTCATATATTTGGCATACCTAGGATTTTTCTCCAAATATTTCAGAAGGCGAATGTTGATGGATAGTTGCTTCAACATCGAGAGGAAGTGTTTAAACTTATCCTCCTCTTTCTTTCTCTGAAGCCTTTATAGGAAAGGAGGATGAGGTTTGGGAATTGATTTCAATTTCTCCTGCTCCCTTATCTCTTCTTATTGCATCCCAACAATCTTCCGGTCTTCTTCCTCAACTGAAACTTCACCACTAAGACCCTTTTCATTAACCTCATCCACCATTACCGGCATAGGGGGATCTATGGTGCTCTTGCAACTCATAGTTATCATTGCGTGCAATACCCTTCATTCTTAGGATTTTGAATCGTGTTGCTAGGTAATTTGCCTTTTTGGCATTGGTTCAATTGTGAAGAAACTTGCCCAAATTGTTGTTCAAGTTGCTTGATCTCCACTGAGTGAGACTCTATCTTTTGGTTAAAACTTGAGATATCTGCTTTCATTCCCTTTAAAGTTTTATCTTGATGGTCGGCTTGCTTCAACAATTTTTCGAACATTTCTTGAATCCTGTAGTTGCTTGATCTGGCATCACGATTGTCTGGTGGCACATAAGGACTATTCCTGACACCCTCTTTTCTCCCCCATTCTCCGTCAAGCACTCTCTCTCTCTCTCTCTCTCTCTCTCTCTCTCATAGTATCCATCCTGGTTGTCTCTAAACATTCCATCACGGTTGAAGTTTCGACCTTGATTCCCGAAGCTTTTCCTCCAATCGTCCGAATTGGACCCTTGGGGGTTGTTCCGAAAACCCACTGCTTGGTTGCTTACAAAGCATTCATCCTCATCAAAGAATGGATCATCATAGGTAGGAGCCTTCGGAGGTTGGTGGTGACTGCCTTAACACTTACTTCATTTTGCTTTAAAACCAACTCCATACTTATGCGAAGTTGAGCAAGTTGTTCCTTGATTTCTTCGTTTACCTTTGCTTGCTCACTATAGTTGTTAACTGCACAAGAGGGTTTCATCACACTCGCTCTCATTGACCCCATGCTCTATTTGCTTTGACTACTTGCTCAATCCTTGCAGCTATCAATGTGAAAGGTTAGTCTAGGAACATGCCTCCCATGGTTGTGTCGGTGCAAGCTTGACCATTCTCATCAAGTGCTCGATAGAAAATCTCAACCAAGGCATGATCCACAATCTTGTGATCAAGGAACATCCTCAAGAATTTAGTAAATCTTTCCCATGTTGTGCTAATAGAATCACCTGGAAATTGCTCAAAGTTATTGATTTGCTCCTTAAGTTTCAACTTTTTAGATCTTGGGAAGTATCTTTCAAGGAATACTCTCTTAAGTTCAACCAACTTGTGATCGTACTGAGAGGAAGCTCAGACAACCATGCAGATGCATTACCAGTCAATGACAGTGGAAACACTCTCAAACCCACAACATTAAGAGAAAGGTTTTATGTCCCCATGATACTCTTGTAAACAAACACCACATTTTGAAGATGATGGTGGGGATCCTCCGAAGCTACCCCTGTGAATAAACTACAGTTTTGGAGCATTTGGAGCAATCCACTTGATACCATGAACTTAGTATCTGCCGGTAGAGGAGGCAGTACTATAGCACCGGTGACATCCGTAGCCATCAGGTTCAATCGATATTGATTCCACCCATAAGCATTTTTATTGAAGTCTCTGAGCTGCGGCCTGTTACCTCTTTGTTGTGGATTCTCCTCTCTTTCCATATCCTCGTTCGTATGCATCTCCTCCTCAACCCTAATATCCTCTTTCACTTCAGCCATTCTTCTTGGTAGTTACTGGATCTCCAAATTGAGTGGAGCTAAGGGATTGCCTTAGTATACCCTGCAAATAAAATCAAACAACAAAAACAAAAACAAAAATAAAAGTACAAGAGACTCTAGAAATCAACACTAGGATTAACTAATAGTGAAATCAAATCAAAACTTCTCCGTATTCCCCGGCAATGGTGCCATAATTTTTGATGGTGTTCACAGTCTAATAAGAAAGTGATCATTGTTAGCAATTAACCTAACTAAGGTTAGGATCAAATCCATAGGAAATACAGGGCTTAATTACAAGATTTCACCACTAATCATTTGTAGCATTTATGACTACAATCTCTAAATAAAGAGGGGGGGGGTTTCTGTGATTCAAAAACAAAATAAAATAATCACTAACTATAACGCAAGGAAATACTTAATTTTGGTGACAACTTGAGAATTGTGTTCCCTATGGTTCATCGACCTGATTACCCTAGACAACATAGCTGCAATTTGTGATTTTCATGCAGGACCGTAACTTAGGTTCTTCCATCCCTCTTGTGAAGGTGAAGGTGAAGGTCAAATTTCACCATGGTGCTTGGTCAGCTAGCATGGCGTGTCAACTAACCGTTACCAATAGTCCCAGTCAACCTCCCCTTGGTCAGGTTTGGCTTATTAGACAAGAATACATCAATTGAATTCTGTCATCTACTTCCCTTTTCCTATTAGTCACTACCTTGGTCGGGGTCGTGATAGTAGAAGGGGTTCGTTGTTGGCCACCACCAAACAACAATAATCATGAAGGGAAATAGATAATACATGCAAAACCCCAATCGTAGAAATGAAAGAAACCTAGGTCATTAAAATGTAACTACCCATGGTTCTCACAACCCCAAGTTGTGGGTGCTCAGCTACTCATAGCTATGGAAAAACACACACGAATGCAATTTATAAACATAGTTGAGATCTTTACCAATACAAATGAAGGAAATAGGCACCACAAATTGCAAACTCACAAGCTTGATTGATCAACAATGAATAGATGGCAAAGTTTGCAATCCCTAAATGGGTTTTCTAACAGAGAACAATAAACTAATCTAAAAAACTAAGAAAAGATTCAAAAATGTATTTCTCAATAGTTTATGCCGAATTCTTGTCCAACTATCGTGCTAAAAACCGAACTTAAACTATATATAGTATTTACAAAGCATCCCTAGAGTTTGAACTGAAAAAATAGTTGGCATCAGATAAGTTATGCAGGTATGACTCATAGGATGACCTACGAGTCATAGTTACGGTCTCGTATCAGGTTCTTGGCATCTTGGACTAAACTGGTACGACCCATAGGTATGAGTCATTGCTTGAGCTATTATTTGTATGTTGGTATTGTAGTCTTGGTCTTCGGTTTCTGGTCCAATATCTTGGCTCTGTGATTCCTGCTACGAGTCCACTTATACGAGTCATAGTGTAACTTACGACTCGTATGATGACCTCTAGGGGTGACCTCCACCAGATTTCTAAATTTTGGTCTTTGATTCTTGCTACAACACCATCCTATGACTCGTAGCTTGAGCTACAACTCGTAGGTGGGCTCGTCAGGCCTATGCTTCAGCAAATTCTGCAACTTTTCTCCAAAATCATGCCAGCCTAACTTTTCTGCAAGATTAACACAAAAGCACATCAAAACACTAAAAAGTCACTTTAAGAACTCACAGAATCCCCTATTTAAGGCACAAAATGTGCTGTATTTTGACAACACATCAGTTACTAGGGTTTTGCTCAAAGTTATTAATTTGGTCTTTCAACTTCAGCTTCTTCGATCTCGGGAAGAACCTCTCCAAAAAGGCATTCTACAATTTAGCACATCTGGTGATCAAACTTTGTGGGAGCTTGGATAGCCATAACTTTGCATTGCCTGTTAGAAACAATGGGAAGACACGAACCCGAACCACATCCAAAGATAGATTCTGATTTCCTATTACACTCTTATAGACAAACACAACATTGTGTAGATGGATATGCAGATCCTCTGATGGTAGGCCCATGAACAACTCGTGATTCTACAACATTTGAAGTAATTTACTTGAAACAATAAACTTTATGTCATATGGTAGTGGCAGTAACACAATAGCTCCAGTGATATCCATAGGCATAAGCTTAAGCTGATATTGATTCCATGTATGAGCTTCGACGTTAAGATCCTATGGCTGTGGATCTATATCCTAATGCGGAGGTAGGTTATTATTATTCTCATTCTAGTTCAGAGCTATATTTATTGTATTGTTTGCATCGTCTTTTTCCATTCTTCTCAGCGTTCTTTGGATCTCTGGATTAAACACAATCAACGGAATGCCTTGACTTCGAGTGTTGTGCATAGACTACACCTGCACGCTGAAACAAAAACAAAAATAAAAACAACAAGAACGTAAAATGAGGGAGATAAGAATAAATTCTTGAACCACTCAAATTAAACAAGTCTAACCGTATTTCGTGACAATGGTGCCAAAATCTCGATGTCAGCCAAGCAATACCCTCTTTTTGAAGGTTGAAACAATCAGTGTCAAGATATATAACCTAACCAAGGATAGGGTCAAACCCACAGGGAATATGGTAGACTTAGAGTGATTTTATGCAATTCGAGTTGATTAACCTACTTATCTCCCCAAGGGGGGGGGGTTGTAAAATAATAGAAAGAAATCCTAGACTAAGACAAGCATGTGAAATTAGTAAGAAGAGTAACTAAGGTGTTGTGTTTCCCATGATTCTCTAACTTGGTATTACCAGATAATCAAATTCTTTTCTAGTGTGTAGCATGCAGATTGATAAGTTAAGTTTACCAATCCCTTTGATCCAGGTGAGAGGTAAATTTTACTATGTAATTTGATCCATCCCTATAGTGTAACAGTACTAACTCTTATCCGTTATTCCAGTACATCTCCCTTGATCCAGTTTGGTTGATTAGATGAGAAACATCAATTGAATCTATTAATTAATCTCTTTTTCTATTTATTATTACCTTGATCTAGTCAGTAACACTAGGCGAGTTCTAACATTGGCTACCATTAAAAAGCAGTCAATACAAAGAGAATTAATTAATACATGCATGTTCACTTTCCAAGAATTATGAATTATCTAATTTTACCCTAGTTGTGGATTTATCTAATCATTATCATTGTAGATACAAGAATCATGATATTGAATGGCATAATTAAACACTTACAAGAATAAAATTAAGAACAAGAAATCCAATCTCTTCAATGAAAATCACAAGTACAAATTAAGATCACAAAATATTGCTTTCCAAGTGTCTCACAATGTTTCCAATGTTCCTTACCGACTCTCTCTTGTTGCACACAAAATGACCTTACTGCTACCTTATAGAAGTAAAGAGGCTATTTCCTGGGAATCCTTGTCTCAAAAATCCATAGCAGAATAAACTAGATATGAAAGAAAAGGAAAGAAAATGGAACAGAAAGAGCGACTTATAACGAAAAGCACATGAAAATACATAAATATGATAAAATTAACACATATATGAGAGATAGTGACAACACATGAATAAAACATGACTACTCCTACCACCTTACTATACCCCAAGGCCCGACATCCACTTAATCCTATCAACCAATTAGTCTGCCACTCTAATCTGCGACCTCCACTCCTTTCTATCTAAGGTCATGTCCTCAGTGAGATCCAATTTCGCCATATCTTGTCTGATCACCTCCCCCCAATACTTCTCTGATCTACCTCTACCCCTCCGTGTAACTCCTAGAACTAATCTCTCGAATCTCCTAATAGGAGCATCAGTACTCTTTCTCTACACATGTTCAAACCATCATCGTTTCACTTCCCTCATCTTATTTGCCAAAAGGGCCGCCTTTTGCTTCTCCCGAACGGTCTTATTCCTAATCTTATCACTCCTAGTGTGACCACACATCAATCTCAACATCCTCATCATTACGACATGCATCTTCTGGACATGTGTATTTTTTATTGGCCAACACTCTACCCCATACAACATAGATGGTCTAACCACCAAGCTATAAAACTTACCTTTGAGCTTAGGTGGTATCTTCTTGTCACACAATACTCTAGAGACAAGCCTCCATTTAGTCCATGTTGGCAAATATGGTGTGTGACATCATCATCAATATCACCACTACTCTGGATGATGGACCCCAGATACTTAATGTTTTTCCTCTTGGGGATAGGTTGAGTGGCAAGCCTCATATCAATGTCTACTTCATCCCTCGTGAAACTGAACTTGCACTCTAAGTATTCTTCTTTTGTCCTACTTATTTTGAATTCTTTTGACTCTAAGGCATATCTATAAGCCTCCAATCTATTATTAACTTTAGTACGAGTCTCATCAATTAGTACTATGTAATCTGTAAATAGCAGACACCATGGAACCTCCTCCTGGATAGATCACGTTAGCTCATCCATCACCAAGGCAAATAGAAAATGGCTCAACACAACTCCTTGATGGAGTCCCATCTCAACAGGAAAGTACTCTATGTCTCCTCCCACCATTCTTACTCAAGTTTTGGCTTCATTATACAATTCCTTAATTGCCCTGATATATGCCATTGGGATACCTTTCACCTCTAGACACCTCCCTAGGACATCTGTTGGAACTTATCGTAGGCTTTCTTGAGATCAACGAAGGTCCTTCTTTCTTTCCCTATGTTTCCCCACTAATTTCCGAACAAGATGAATTGCTTTAGTAGTCGACCGCCCCGGTATGAATCCAAACTAATTCTCCAAAATAGACACTACTCTTCTCATCCTCATCTCCACCATTTTTCCCAGACCTTCACAGTGTAACTTAACAACTTGATACCCCTGTAATTGTTACAGTCTTGAATATCCCCCTTGTTCTTGTACAATGGAACCATTGTACTCCTCCTCCACTCATCAAGCATCTTGACAGTCTTCACAATAGCATTGAATATTCTAGTCAACCACTCTATGCCATTCTTGACCATGTTCTTCAAACAATCTACCGGAATTTCATCGGATAAGATCTCCCTCCCTATCCTCATCCTAATAATAGCCCTTCTAACCTCCTCTACTCTAAACCGCTAGCAATAACAAAAATCATGATGACTTTTGGAGTGTGCCAACTTACCTAACTCAATATCTCTATCTCCTTTTTCATTTAAGAGTTTATGAAAGTAAGCTTGCTACCTTAATTTAATAGAAGTGTCAGCCACTAATACCTCACCCTCCTCATCCTTGATGTACTTCACCTGATCTAAGTCACGAGCTTTCCTTTTTCTCTCTTTAGTGAGCCTATACGATCTCTTGTCCCCGCCTTTATCACTTAGCTCCTCATATAGGCACTCAAATGTTGCTGTCTTGGCTCTCGTCACTACCATCTTTGCTTCTGACTTAGCCATCTTATAGAACTCCTTAAGCATTCACTTTTGATCTTCACCCCTACACTCCATCCACTTTGTCTAAGCAACCTTCTTATCTTTGACTTTGTCTTGAACTTCATCATTCCAACACCAATTGTCAATAAAAATAACATCACCATAAATTCAAAATACTCATATCTATTATGAAATTCCATTGTAGGAATATCATATTCCCTTACCCTCATTTGATTATATCCTATTCATAAGATCTATAAATATTTTCAGTGCATTAGTTAGGAAAAATGGCATCATCATAAATTCAAAATTCCTATATCTAGTTCGAAATGCCATTATAGGAATATGACATTCCCTTGCCCTCATTTGATGGTATCTGTACCAAAGATTAATCTTAGAAAAATGACTAACCCCTTATAATTGGTCAAATAGGTCTTCTATCCTTGGTAAAACATACTTGTTCTGTACGATAACCTTGACTTACCGCTAGTTGATGCACATTCTATGTGAGCCATCTTTCTTCCTTACAAACAACATTGATGCACCCCAAGGTGGCTTGCTAGGACTAATAAAATGCTTCTCCAATAAGTCTTTCCATCAACCCTTCAACTCTTTCAATTCCACCGGTGCCATGTGGCAGGGAGGAGTGGAAATGGATTGTCTATCAGAAAGGAGGTCTATACCAAAATCTACTTCCCTTTTAGGAGGAATACTAGAGACTTCATCGGGAAAGACATGAAGAAACTCATTGACTATCGAAAACGACACAACAGAAGGAACTTTAGACTCAATATCCCTAACCTTAACAAGATGATAAATGCAACCCTTAGAAATCAATTACTAGGCCTTAAGCCAAGAGATGACCCTACCCTTAACCACTAAATCATGACCTTTCCACTCAAGGATAGGTTCATTAGGAAATCAAAACCTAAATTGGTTGGTTTTACAATCAATAGAAGCATGATATGTATGTAACTAATCCATCCCAAGAATAATGTAAAAATATACCATGTCAAGCTCAACAAAATCACAAGGCTAGACTTTATGCAATATGGACACAGGACAAACCCTATACATTCTTCTAGCAATAACAGTCTCAACAATGTGGGTGGTGTAAGGACCCGGACTTTGTATGACTTTAATAGATCTTGGAAATCTGGTTCCGAAAAGTTTTGGATCAAGGTGATGCTTCAGGGAAGCCTTCATAGTCCGTGACAAGGTATACGGACCATATGGGGACTCCTTGAAGTGGCCCTTGGCCTTGTGTGGGGTTTGTTGGCTTTAATGTGGAGCTTGAGACCAAGGTATACACATATGGACCCAACACAGTCTGTGTGAGGCTTCATGGACCTAATGGTAGAGACCGTATGGGTGGCCTTTGCCTTAGAAATACACATTTTGGCCAAGGCATTTCACATGGACCCTCTCATGGACCGTATAGGCTTCACGGTCCATTAGACCTTCTGTTTGGGCGTTGGAGTGAAAGAAATCTAAGTATTGGATAACCGACTCAGAACTTTGTCAATAAGAATTTTCTAAGTAGAGCTTCATGGAGGATCATATGGTCTATATCCCTTGGTATGAGCCTTGAAGCCCTCCATATGGGTGATGACATTCAATTTTTACTAAGTATGGAATTATCGTCTCGGATCTTCGTCAGGAAGAACTTTTCTAAGTGCTAGATCCTAGAAGAAGTATACGGTCTATATACCCTTACACAGACCGTTTACCCTCCCTTGTGAACCCTGGCAACATTTTTTCTACTCGTTTCAATAATGACATTTTCATAACTATGGAATCTCCTAAGGGTCTTTTGTGACTTCCTGTGCTGTCTAAAGACATTAAAATGACCTATACTCTATTTCTCTCATTCAAATTCACTCTTGCACTTAGAATTATTTTAACTCACCCTTAAGAACTCTCTCAAAGAATCTTATGAAGACTAAGTTTGGGAATCAAGGGAAGACTCTGTTCTTCATTAACTTTCTTCTTGAATCTTCTCAATTAGCTAAGGCAAGTGGGATTGATTATTGGTCCCGTCCAACCAAGAAGACTCAAACTCTTTCACATTTGATTTATGGAAATTTTGCTTACTTTAACTATGGGTTTTGAAGATTATTATTTATTAAATTCAATTGAAGTATGAGCTATGCTTATTTGATAGTTTTAAGTTGTTTTAAGCCCTAAGATATTGAATTACTTGATTATTATGAACATTTGAATATGCATTGTCCCTTTAAAGTTTCATTTGAGCATGGTAATATAAATTATGATTTTAATGTGGATTTAATTTTGGATTTACTTGGATTTCATATTGAATTATTGATTTAAGGTTGAATCTATATTGGCCATTGCTAATCACATATCATTCATGGCATATGCATTCATGAGCATTATATTTTATGGAATTACTGGTGGGTTAAGCTCACATACGTTTATGGAAAATGATTTTATGAGTTTAGCTCATATATATGGTTATGACAAGAATGTGATCACATAAATTCTATTGATATTGGTTCTTTGAGCATACTGGCTGCTTGCACCATATTTTTTAGTGAATGAGCTATTCCTATGCATGAAAAGTATGGATTGAGTTGTGATTTGGTTTTTGAGTCCAAGTGTAAATGATAATGAAGAATGTTTGGCTTCTCAGCCCAAGTTTGCATTGAAATGATTTGAAATAACTTATGCCTCTTTTAAAAGCATATATATGTATAAGTATTCTCATGGGCTGAAGACTTAGCGCCAAATAGATTGGGGGTGTCAGGGCTATTCCCAAGGGTCCTCTCCCTTTCCTTGAACTATTTGCTAGCATAGGTATATTGGTATTCATTACAAAAATAACCGGGTCATAAGGAATGGTTACAACTGATATGATATGATATGAAATGGAAATCTTTCTGAAATGATCGGGTCGTAAGAAAGCAGGCCATCACATCAAAATGACTGGGTCATAAGGTATGGTGTAGATTACCTTTAGCAAGTAATCTTCTCTCACTCGATGGGAGGTTAACATCGGGCAAATTCATGTAATAGCTCACATGAGGTTGAGATGTCGATTATGGTCCCACCCCACTATATATAAGTATTATACCATTTCATGCATCATGGATTTCATGGCATATTATTATATTACTTTCCTTGGTATATATCTCTTTCTATATTATATGCCCCTGCCATCTAATGTTGAATGCAGGTTTAATAAGTCACATGCATTGCATCCCATATACTTAGTACACCCAAATGTACTAACACATGCTTTTACCTATATGATCTAACTATATAACGGCTGAGGATTACCTTTATCCACCGTACGATGGCTAGATTGGATCTTGAGACACTTGTTGTGGTGAGTCCTGTCTTCCAAGGACAAACCACCATTCCTCCACCTGTGATGCTTAGTTTATGTTATTTACTTTGAGGATGTGCCCATGACATGTCTTGACCCCTGTCCTATCTTTTTATGAGGTATTGTTGGACATTTTGTAGACTCTTTTACGTTTATATGCTAAGTGTTGTATTCAGAGATTTTGTTACGATTATGGTTATCTATCAGATATGATTATTATGAATTGCTCATGAGTATTATGATATGGATTATGATGTGGAATGTGAAAGATCCTAAGCCCCGAATTGCCCCCATAGAGTGATTTAATACTTACCCACCCCTTAGTTTATATGCGGTAATATGTTATGTGAATTCATGTTACTCCCTATCCCTATGACATCCCCATAGCGTGATTTCTACTTTTTTATTACTTAGAACTATGTGCTTACTATTTATATACACTTCTGAACTGATGATGTGAATATGGATACTTTGAGGCTTGTGTGGGGACTCTCGGATTCCCATTCACCATGTCACTCCTAGACCCTAGGTCCGGGTTGTGATAGATAGATACCTCAAAGGGTTCATATAACAATTTGGGATACACATCACCTTAGCAACAAACGGGGTAATGAAAGAGAGTGGTATCAGAATCCAATAAACATACATATCATAATCATAAATTTTTAACATACCAATGACAACATCGGGTGCCTCATCTATCCCTCGTCTTCCTTGAAGAGAATAGAGTTGGTTGTGATGTGGAGCACCTCCTTTTGACCTTGTCCTCTATGAGCAACATCTTGTTGAAGACAACCATCTCTACTCTTGTATTGAGCATTTGGACAATAAAAAACCTTATGGCCCTAACTTGACACACCAATAGGAAGCACCCATGTTTCTCAAGCGTGTGCTACCATGATTCCTTCCACATTTTGGGCACCTAAGAGGATTTGGTCCACCATCACCACCTTGAGCTTTAGGGTTTGGCACCCTATCTTTGGAAAACCTTTTGGGAACAACTTGAGATTGTCTTTGGCCTTGTTGGAAATGTCCATTACCATCAAGCTTAACATATGAAACTCCACCGTAAAAATCGTGCCCTTTTTCTCCCTTCCTTGGAGGCCATTGGATAAACACTCATCTTATGTCCAATATTGACACACTTAAAATAACCATTAATGTTGGCCAAACACTTCCCTTGATTCTTCTTGCCACATCTTTGATGAATGGCGAAAGGGTATTTTTTTCGTGTTAGACTTGGGCGTTGGAACAACATTAGAAGATGAAGCACCACCAACTTGAGATTTCTTATCCTCTCTCCCTCATTTCTCATTATTTGATGTCCAAGAGGTGACCATCTCCCGACTTAGTTGAGTGATCATAACCTGAGCCAATAGCCACAGGGCATATCGAAACTCTGTATCAAAAACTTCAACGCTGAAAGATTGACCATCAACAACAATTATGATGGGTCCGAGACATATATATTTTGAAACATAGAGGATGGGAAATAGAAACTAAACCTTAAAGGATTTAGCCCTATCACATGATCTAGATCATGAAGAAGTGAAACATTTCTTAAATGCCCCAGAGCATCCTATTCATAGTTGTGGCGTGCTTCACAACCATGAACAAGATTCTATTCGACGTGGTGTCTTGAATTTTTGAGGACCATTATATACCTAGTACTCTGAAACCAAACTTGTCATGACCCAAGACTAGTGTCCAAGTGTGACATGATTAATGGGAAACTCGAAGGGACCACAAACAAGCCTTTAAGCATATGTAGCACATCCTTAGTTGCAGAAGCATAAGCAAACATCAAGCAATTAAATCTATTGGAAATGGGGCTTTGAACTAAAGCCATGGGGATAGTATAAGGAATATGAATTTCCACCATCAAATAACATGCAAGGACTAAAGGGAGGGTAAGTAGGATTCAAGCTCTGGGGAAGTAGGGGCTTAGGTCTTTCATCACATGCCATCAACATTCAACAACATATACAAGGGATAGGGACTAAAGGAAATCTTCCATAATTACATAAATGTCTTGAAATCCATACACTGTATATTATCCAATAACACCTCTATCATAAGTGGAACGAGGGCCATGACATCTCCTGCCCTAATCCTCAAGAGTAAATATCTAAAAATAGATAACAAGTCTTAACAAAAACATGAATGAGAGTGGTTGTTGTCCTAGGAATGGAGGAATCACCAATAACAATCTTTAAGCAACCTAACTACCAACATGGAGGTAGATGAATAGGAGCTCTGATTCCTATATGGTTAGATCATGTAGGAGAAAAGTATGTGTTAGTTCATGAAAGTATATTAAGTATGCGGGATGCAATTCAACAAGAAAGCATAATCCGTAATTAGACGATTCATAATCATAATCAACGTATATAAGCTCAAATTACATGAATGATCAATGCCTTAATGTGAGAAGGTACCATAACCGACATATAAGATCATGTGAGCTACTAGATAAAGTCCCAATGTTCACTCCACACCAGTGAAGGAGTGGTATATTTTGTCGAGGTAAATCAAATACTCACCTTACGACATCACCTTTTCGAAAAGTGTTACCAAATACCCTTACCTTATGGCATGGCCTTTTCAATAAATTTTATGAGATGTCCTTACCCTATGGCATGGAATTTTCAGTAGGTGTCAACAAATATCCTTACCTTATGGCATGACCTTTTTGAAAGGTATAAGCTCATTTAGGGAATAAATATTATGAACCTATAATGACACATAGTTTAGGGACAATGAGAGACTACCAAGGTGCTCTTGGTGCTAGGTCAACAATCCTTAATAATACTTAAATCATATTCATAATATACATAATCTCATAACATCATAATATCATCATGGAGCAGCTCATAATATTTTCATAAAATCGTAGTATGCTTAATAGCCCTTCAACATTCATAACATTCATAATTTGTATGTCATGCAATGAGACTTTCATCAACATAAGAAGTTTGTCACCTAACTTTAATCAGAACTTGGTGGATATAAGCATATGAGCTCAAAATTATGCAATTCAAAAGTATAGAATGTGATAGGAGTAAAATAAAGTCATTTAAGAATCATTCAAGCAACTCATCATCATTGTAGTAAAACCCCCAATTTGGGTATTATGAAAATAATCCAAAATCCCATAATCTTTCCAAGTCTTTCAAGATATCATAGCATACAAAGCTTTAATGTCATAAATATATCAGAATTTCGTTCTTCGAGAGAATCTAATGCATTAATAGACCAATATCTAATAAGTCTCCAACATATTTCATACATAGGAGTAATAATAGGAAGTACCCATAAGAAATTAGTCCTTGTAATCAAGTAATTTAATGAAAATAATTTTAGGGACTCCACGGGTGGAAGAACCCACAAATGGAAGACCCACATACCTTAAATCTCGAAATCAATGAATAAAGCTTGAGGATACTTGAAGGAAATAATTGAATGCTTGAACTTCAATGAAATCTCTTGAGAAATCTCGGAATTGAATAAGAGATTTTCGTGATAATTTTGAGAGTGTTTGAGTGAAAATGGGGCAAAATGGGGAATAATTAAAAAATTCCATCTATAAGTGTGTTGAGTTATGACCTAATTGCCCTCACTTGAAATCGAAAAACATTTGCGAAAATTTGTACTATGGGGAACAAGTGGGCGATGCGCTTTGGGTCCCGTACAGTGTAATTTTATGTGAAGTTTAATATTTCTCTGTTTTGGCCTAGGAATGAGTTTAGACAATTTTCACACTATTGAGGAACAAGTCTGCGATGTAGATTGGTCACACACCATTCTCATTATGGCCAAAATCAACTAAAAAATAATTTTTTGATATAGGTGACCTAAAAATTTAAGGCAGACCTTTTACTACATAATTTTACCTCCTAAAAAAGAATATGAAATCAATTTTCCCAGTAACTCGTGAAGTTTATGGTATTCAATAAATACACCATAAGTACATTCTGAGTCACATGGGAGGTTGATGAGTCCATATTTTGGAATTATTTTGTTGTTAAATTGCAAGGAAATATTGCCCTTAATGTGCTAATAATTCCAATTGCTAACAAATATGAATGTGTCATGATAGGAAATGAAGTTAAAAGTGCACAAAAGGGCAAGTTTTGGTTGAATCTTGAAAAGTGAGCAAAAGTGCTCAAAGGCAGTGAAAATGTAGCCTATATCTTTAGCGATCCATTGAATGCTCAAGGAGATTGCCTAACAATGCAGCAACCAAAGTTCCAGGTCAAGTCAATAGTGTCGTCAGGATCGATGTTACAAAGCATACTCGGCGATACGCTGAAGCGCACAAGTAATCGCCTAAATTTGCAGCAACCTATGCCCCAAAACACTAATAGAAAGGTGATATAAAGAATATTTTGGCATATCACTAAATTAGATAGGCAGAGAAAAGAGTCATCGCTTAATATTGCAGTGGAAAAAGCCTTATAAGAATGCATAAGAAAGCAGTCAAGTGCACATTTGGCGCATCGCTAGAGTGCTCCGCGATGGTCGGCCCTGATCACCAAATGGCTTTTTGCAGCACAAACTTTCATAGTTTTTGCATGGAGTATATAAGAAATTTTACAAAAGACATTGTACATCATCTATTTATTGCATATCATAACAATTACACTATAGTAGTAGTACATCAAACCTTCTTCTTAGAGTGCAAGGTAGGCTAGGCTTTTGAAGATTTTGGGCATCAAATTGGAGAGGATTAGCTAGTGATAACCACTAATTTGTACTCAATCTTATTACCCATGACTTCCGCTACTATGTATGGTAATTGATCGTTAATTTCTAGCATGTGTGGCTAAAAATCCCATGTTGGGGGTGTGCTTTTGATATGGGTCTTTAATTTACTCACTGGATTTGTGATGTCTTGACTTATTTGTAGTTGATTTAGGTGAATTTATATTTGTTCCTAAGTTTAATGTATGAATTTCAAGGTTGCAAAGTTGAGGTTTTATTTTAAATCTCTGATTATTCCGTAGCTTGGATTGTTACAGTGTGGAGTTGATATAATGGCAGGAAACCTTATGGTCTTTCAGTTGATATCTACGTTTATTGACCCAATGGACAAGGTAGTAGGTGTTTTTCTCGACTTCTTAGGCCAAGCGCATCCTCGGCAGTCCACGTATGATATCTTAGTTGATTCATGCGAAACACCCATATATCATACGTGATTTGGGTTACAAGTAACCTAGCTTATTCACTCAACATCAACTCATGTAGTCAAGCATCTAAACCCATTTGTTAGATTATTGCCCATATTTTCACATCCCCAATATCTTCCCTTGATAATTGCTTAATTCGACAATTAAAACATGTTAGCTGAATATTATTCTAATTATTACAACTCCCCATATCATATAATTACTTGGTCCAATGAATCACTACCACCTTGAACAATAATTCCCTATGGGATCGACCCTAACATATAAAGTTGGGTTATTATGCTGATGATGTCCTCCCTTCTTCCTTTGAGTAGTTGGGTTGAGCGACATCAAAATGGCACCATTGTCGGGGAATCGGCGTGTTCATATTGGAATTGTTCATTGAGCCTTGTTCTTGTAGTTAGAATTCCTTTTACTATTTTTTATTATTTTTATTGTTGAACACTAGGTGTAAAAATGGAGGATGATGGAAGTGTTCATGGAGAGAATGTCGGGTACATGAACAAAATGCAAGATGTTAATTGGGATCAAGTTGGAAGCACCAATACTATCCGACTACCCTCATCAGCTGGAGGAGTTAATTTCCATGTGACGAGCACCATGTTGCAAATCCTCTAACTTAAGGGACTGTTAGGGGGGCCTAACCACAAAGATCCTGATGAACACTTAAGGAACTTTGTTGATGTGTGTCTCCCATTCAACTTCAGGGGAGTAAGCCAAAAGGCGATCTAACTAAGGCTATTTCCTTTTTCCACCACCAGAGAGGCATTGAGGTGTCTAGCAGAGTTGCCTCGTGATTCCATTACGTAATTTGAGAAGCTACAAACTGCATTCCTTGAGAGATTTTCCCTCTCTCAAAGATGATTAAATTGAGAAAAAGTATGAAAAACTTTAAGCAGCTAGAGGGTGAGCCATTGCATGAAACATGGCTCTAGTTTCAGAAACTCTTTCTTTAGTGTCCTAACCATGGATTATAGGACCATATGCTTTTATAATACTTTTATGTGAGACTTGATGCTGCAAACAAAGGAGTGGCTGATCACTAATGAGAGGAGGTCTAGTCACACAATCATTCACTTAACCTTACAACCTTTTGGATGACATGACAAAAATTAATTGAGCTTGTTATACAAGAGATGATGTATTCCCTCCAAACCACTGAGGTACTACTAAGGAATAGCTTGATAAGGACCAAGAAAAGGATGAGAACATGGCTACGATGTTAACTCAGCTTGATCTTTTGACTAAGCATGTCATGGGAAAAAAATCGCAAGAGTTTAAATGCTATTGGAGCTAACGGGGAGGTAATGTTTAAAGGTGTACCATTTGAAGATGGTTACAATGAAGAACGTCATTACATGGGTAACTAAATGCTGGGTTCTCGGCCAGCTTTTTAAAGGCCACCCAGGAATCAAGGTTGAAACAATAACTCCGGATAGTGAGATCAAGCATGGACTGATCAACCTCAAGTTGGGGGTCTGTGGAATTGCAAGGGAGACAAGTACATTCTACCACTACTAAACCAGTGATTAATCAAGAGAATCCTCAAATCAAGGATATGTTTTCACAAATTTTGAGTAAGGTAGAGCGTTTGTACAGGGTATTAAAAGAAATGAATCTGATTTTTCCCAATTTAAGTCAAATTGTGACATCTCATTTGGCGTCCATTAAACATTTGGAGACTCAATTAGGAATTATTTCAGCTTATTTGAATCAACATTCTAAGGGAGGTCTACCTAGCAATATAGTGGCCAATCCAAAAGGGAATAATCAGCAGTGCTTGGCCATTACTACTCGAAGTGGAAAGGCAATAGAATGCACTAAATCATCACTGGTTGTTGATGAGGGTCTGAAAAAGGTAGAAGAGAAAGAAGTTATAATTGTTGTTGAGGATGATGAGTAGGTGGATTAAGTTGTAGGTGATGATGCTCTCGGTAACCCTAAGAATAATAAGCAAGAGAAAGTAGGGACAATGCAACAAAAACCAAGAACATTATCCACAAAAACACAAGTTCAATGGAGAGGTTGAAGGCACCTTATATCAAAGTGAATTCTCCATTCCCATAAAGATTGAAGAAGAAAGAAGAGGATGCTAAACTTTAGACATTCTTTCTATGTTTAATACTTTGTCAATAAATATATCCTTTGTAGAAGCATTAATTGAAATGCTTGGATATTCCAAGTTCATGAAAGAACTGGTGACAAAGAAAAGCACTCTTGAAATGTGAGACGATTGAAGTGTCTCATAACTGCAGTGCAATCCTAACACAAAAGCTGGAGACAAAGAAGGAAGACCCAGGGGCATTCACCATTCCATGCACAATAGGAGCCTCAAAGTTCAATATAGCTTTTTGTGATTTAGGAGCAAGCATAAATCTCATACCCCCAGCTATTTTTGAGAATTTAGGTTTGGAAACCCTTCACCAACTACAATGCAATTACTCATAGCTGATAGGTCTATCAAAGGACCGGTGGGAATTCTACATGATGCTTTATTGAAGGTGGATAAATTTATCCTTTGCAATAAATTTATCCTTTGCAATAAGAAAACTTATTGTAACTACGTACCATGAGGATTTTATGATTTTGGATTGCGAGGTAGATACGAAGATAAAAACTAAAGGTATGAAGTTGATTGACGATTGTCATATATAAAGTAGTTCAAGAGTAAAACCTGTCATCCCGGGAGTAATGACTAAACTACCTTTTATGAGCATATAGAGTCACTAAAGCTGATCAAGGCTACTAAGAATGGCACATCTTTCTTCCCCCTTTGTAGATAGCATTGAGACTTTTCTGGGATTTCCTTTGCACCTTCAAAGGCTATACGCTTGCTTCCTTCAATGACCGACCACTCTACAGAATTCCTGACAGCAAATGAGTGAAATACTTTACCCGAGTAGGAGGAAAATCCAACGAGCACTAGCGCACTTTGGCCTTCGAGCCTACGCTTGCTTTACGCGAGCAATGAGAATGCACGTTACTAAGGCTTTAGGCTTTAGCTCTTGGAGTTGCTTGTTGGGAGTGAGATTTTAGGTTTCATTAGGGTAGACTGAAGACTAAGACAATCTCGAAACAAAAAAGAAAAATTATTGCAACTACATACCATGCAGGAAGATGGAGACTTCATGTATGTTGGAATCTGACAGCACTCTTGTCTTATCCATGGTGGCAGTGCTAACACAGGCTGCATTGCAAATGCATTCTTATTGGTGCATACAAATGGATAATCGACAGTTCATCCTTGGCTATGTTACTCTCCCTTTTCCAGATTGAAACCTTTAACAACACTTTTTCCTAAAATTTGGTCACGGTATGGTATATGGTTCATGGTTAATGAGAAAAAGAGCGCAGGTTCGTGCTGCACGTCATCAAAGAGGGAAGGGAAAGGAGAAAAATATATTGTTCTTAATCAAAAATAGTGGAGATTAAGACCATTTTCTCCTTTTTGTGGTCAAGCGTGTATGGATCATCTTGCACTTTTATGTTTGTACTTGTTACTGTTGTTTACATTTGTGGTTTTTGTTCTTATGTGCTTTGTATTGTTCGAAGTGCCTATTATTTTGGAGAGGCTATTCTTGGCCACCGGGCAAGCTTTGGTTGATATGGAAAAAGGAGACTTGAAATTTAGAGTGAATGATGAGATGGTTGTTTTCAACATTTGTAAAGCTTTAAAATTGGGGGATGATCCAGGGGTCTTATCAGTTATGGGCCAGTCGGCGGTAACTTGAAGTGAAGAGGAAGATGTCGTGCCTCAACGTTAGCTAAGGCTCTACTTGGGAGGAAACCCAAGGTGAGTATTTTACTGCATTTTCATTTAAATAATAGGTATTAAATTGTGTAGGGTTGACAAGAAAAAGGAATGGCAAGTTGAAAAGGGTCAAAAAAGAGAACCATTCGGCATATCGCCGAGCCATATGGGCGATTATCAATTTGACCGAATATATGGTTGAATGGTGACCCTAGAAGTGCTGTAAGTTTTGGCAAACCAAAGATACAATCGCGGAATTGCAGATCCTAGTTAGCGCTGGTGACTTTCACCGCACTGCAGTGTAGAAGACAAGGTAAACTCACTATGAAAAAAGGTGGTACTTCACATGTTTGGCGTAGCACCAAATGTGCTCGGTGGTGTGGTTCGCCATCGTCGAACATGCATGGTCACTGACTTACATAAGGCTTTTTCACTTTCCCCCTTCCCTCCTTTTCTCTTCCCTTGCACGCTAGTAGTCATTTCCCTTGTTTTCTTTGAAACGTTTCACCAAGAAGTGAAGAATTATCTTCAAGGGCATCACCAAAGGTTTTCATTCTGTTTCATTATTAAATAGGTATGATTTTGACACCTTATTCTAGATCTTTGAAGAAGCCAATGTTTATGAGGTTGATCGGGGTATTTGATGTGAAAATCATGCTTTATACTTTGAAATTCTTAAGAGATTCTTATGGGTAGGAGTTTAGATTTGCCATTGAACCCTGTGTTGCATATTTGTATGATTCATTTTAACTTTTGAAATCCCTTTATGAATTTCAAAATTCTAGATATGAATGAGTTGTGTTAGAATCATGAATGGAAGTTTTTTTTTCTCATTGTTGATCAGTTTGTGAGTTTGACCTTGAATCTTGTGCTTAGCAGATGCTAGAATGTACTTAATTGAAAATAGGCTACGATCATATGAGTGTTTTCTCATAATGTGCTTGCTTGTTGTATTGACTGTTTCAATGGTCTATGGTTGAAGTCTGAGTAACCCCTGATCACTTTGCTCTATGATATATTGGGTGATGTCATTCATAAAGGTAAATCATCATTTGATCAAATGCATAGCCATTGAAACCATGTGATAGTGATAGCCAGTAGTTTAGCTTGTATTAATATGTTGTGGTAGGATACTGTCCAATTCATCCATGTGATCTGTGGAAATTGCTGAAGTCTTGGTGATTAGATGAGAAGCCTTGCTAGCCACAAGAGGCGATGGTAATTTTGACCACATAAGTGAACTCAGTGATATGGCCAACTGATGCGTACACCGCCTTATTTGGTTGTTTATCTTGAATGACTGCTGCAATTTTTAGTGATGAACTCTCTTTGTCACCGAATCAAATCGGCGCATCACATATTGAGCATGAGTATAGTTGAAAGTAGCAGTGACCCCAAGTTTGAAATCTGTGCATTAATGTGACAGGCTGTTTGACCATTGAAACATCTTGGCGATTCGCCAAGTATGATTCATGGTCCAATTGACCAATTTGTTCTTAATATCTTTCATATGATCAAATGCTATGCCTGATTGTTTGTCAATGTTTTCTCACAAGTGTTTGGAAATCATTATGGTGCAGGAATGGGCAAACCAAATGAACAGGTTATATGGGTGGATCAAGAGCAGCTAGGGGGTTTCCTAACAGCCTGCTTCAAAGCCTAAGCCAAAAAGGCACTAGAGTGAAGGGAGGTCTAAGGCCACCCATGATCTCTACTTCAGACATCCTAAAGGATCAGAGAAGTGACAAATTTAAGACACCTGAACAGACTCATAGCGTAGAAAAATGGATAAACCTTTAGGAAAAACAATTGTCCAGTGATGGTATCGATCGTTATCCAGAGGTTTGGGAAACTGTTAAATTCCACAATTTCCAGTTGTTCACCAAACCTCAGGACCATATATTCCTAGTCTTATGCATGAATTCTATAAAGCCTATGTCCAAGTTGTTCCAAAGAGCCGAACCTAGGTACGAACTACATCAAAACCCCTGGATGTAGTAGAGTTTTGGGGTGTACAAGTGCCATGTGGAGAGACTAAAATTAATGATGCTTTGGGTTGCACATTCTAGAGTCCTAGCTACTTGAAAGACCTATTATAGCTCCAAACCTATGAATATATCAAAGCATGTTAGCTCTATAGATTGGGATTCCAGCCCCATGGTTTTGGTTTAGGTTCATTAGTAGTAATTTCATGCCTTCTCAGAATTAGTCCGTATGGGTTGTATCCTAGACAAAAAGGAGTTGAATCCTGGATCAATCATCACCTCAGAGATCCTTTCCAAAGAAAAATAGGAGCAAACTTCTTTGCCATTCCCAAGTCTCATTATAGCTCTATGCAAGCAAGCCAGAGTCCCAAAGAATAAAAAGATTGACGCAGAGGTGTCTCTATTGGCAACTACTGATATCCGACAGATTAAGGCCAAATACCTGCGGAATGAGGAAGACAGGGCAAGAAAGAGGCCGGTTGACACAATGTTAATGATTGATGTGGGGGCCCAAGAGTCAAGAGCTATAGAGCTGGCACCGAGATAGGTATATCTTCTTCCTCCCTGACACACTCTTCTTCTGCCATTGTTTCATCTACAAATATATAAATCCCAAGTGATCAACCCCCATTCACGAAGGCCACCATTTTCATAATTGCTCATTTGGCTAAAGCCACTGATCTTTGGGCTACAAGGATTGAGTCATCTGTGCTCAAGATAGTCGAGAAATCCATATGTGGAGGCTGAGGCTAAACATCGTGAGCTAATAGAGGCTCACAAACTGAGGGTTGATAGGCTTAAGGCTACAATTAATGACCATGGAAAAAAGTTAGCAAGTTTGAAAAACAAAACGATGGTAGTTGAGAAGATGGGTGGTGGTACAAATGCATCAGCTCTGAAAGCTAATATTGATAAATTGAAGAAGCAGGTGACATCCCACTAATCCACTGAATTGAGCACATTTTTCGATCGAAGGATCCACCACCCAAAGTGGATGTAGCTGCGATCCTGAATGAAGGGCTGAATATAGAGACTCCAAGTGATAACAGTGAAGAGAATCGAAAGCTGAGCATTCCAGAGACTAATGAGGAGACATTGGGAGAGGAGCATAGCCAGGAGGACCGGGAGGAGCTAGATGGAGTGGAGAATGAGATGGTGGATGTAGTTCTTGTAGTTTCTATGCTAGATCAGTCCATGGTTAGAACATACGGTGTGAGTGCACCTAAGCCTGCTAGGCCCGGCATTGACCTTGAGAGTACACCTATAGTAGAGGGCATAGATGCCCCCATGGCATCTTCTTCAGCTCCACCACCACCACCACAACATGGTTGATGAATTCTCATACTCACTACTTTCTCTTATGCTTACTCTTTGTTTTCCCTTGCACATTGAGGGCAATATTTATTTTGTTAAGAGGGGGTGAACTTGAGGAATTTCCTGTATTCTGGATATTTTTATTTTTAATGAGACAATAATGGTGTTTTATTTTGGTAAATGGTGCTATTAATGGATATTTAGATAATTTTTAACTTTTTGGGTTGTAAATAAATCTTAATTTGGGTTGTAATAGAGTAGTGTTTATTTTTGTTATTTCGTTCATTTTTCTTATTAAATGAATGAATGATTGCAAATTTTTGGCAAATCCCGTGCATAGGTGACAAGCATGCGAATGTGATATTATGTCTCTAGTCCTTAGTAATCCGAGCATTGATGATCCATATCTTTCATTCAGACTGTGCCATGGACATGGAGCATGCACTCACTAATTAGTCTCTTCTTGATGAATCAATCAGCGAATAGATTTAAGGAATCTTGAGTTGACTATGTGAGCAACAGAGCTTGGATATGCGATGATCAAAAAATTCCAAATGTTTTGTCATTGTTTGAATGCAAAGCTATTTTGCCAATGTGTGGTTAGTGATTTTGTTGAAATGCTTGTGTTGCATCATCTAGAAATTGCCCCGTTTGTCTTGAGAAATGACTTGGTTAATTCTGGATGAGGAGAGGATCTTAGGCCTTCTTTGGTTTCATTAGTTCAATTTGACCATAGTGACATCCCTTGACAGTAAATTAAATCCTTAGTGAACCCCTTTTCATCCTTAATCCCTTATTTTTTTTACCTTGTATCCCTGACTCATTTTTGTGAAAGATTGGTCCTTTTTGTTCCTCAGTAATTCCTTCTTAAACTTAAAAGTAGAGCAGTGGCCAAAGGCTAAGTTGGGGGTGGGTAGTAGGAAGAAGGAAGTATCTCCCATGAAAGAGTCACAAAAAGAAGGGTGAGAATGAAAAAAGACATTGAAGAGTCCTAGAAGAAAATGAAAAGAAAAAGGGAAAAACAAAAAGTTTCAAAACCAAGGACCTTCCAAAAAAAGAGAGAAAGTAATGAGAGTTGTCTTGAAAGAAAGCACAAAAGGGAGACAATTAGGATGAGGAATCAAAAGCAAAAGAGATATCAAGATAAGATGAATGAAAAGTGAACCAAATGAACCTTTATGCTTGAAAAGAACATTTAGAGTTTAAGGAGGGATGAGCCACTACGACCATATGTTATCCTACCCAACCTTTACCCTATATTACAGTCTTGGCAAAGTCCTTTGGATACTAGTCCGGAAGAAAGTCAGGTGAATTCTGATTGAGAAAAGGGCAACCCTATGGGTTGAAGCTTATATGCTATTTCTCATTTGGAAGAGTGATAGTTGAAGAGATCCTCTATAAATCAATGGCATAATCTTAGTGCTCAGGATCTTCTTTGGTATGAGGGAACATAGTTATGTTTTTGGGCAATGATTAGCAGCTACATGAGCAATTGGGAGCATAGCCATGTTTTGATTACTCCTTAGTCATCTTTTAAGGATTCAAAGTCACGTAAGTAGTTTGTGGAAGTGAGAGAAAGGATGAAAAAGGTAAAAATATATGTGTTGCACCCTGTGGCTCTATTTGCAAGCTCTAACCTAGATAGATTGATGTTTGATTCGCTTGAGGGAAAGAAAAGGCTTAAGTAGGATTTGTTAATGAGTCCATATTTTGGACTAATTTTGGGGTTAAATTGCAAAGAAATATTACCCTTAGTGTGCTAATAATTCCAATTGATAACAAATATACATGTTTCATGATAGGAAATAGAGTTAAAAGTGCAAAAAAAGTCAAGGCTTGATGGAATCTTAGAAAGTGAGCAAAAGTGTTGAAAGACGATGAAAAGTGGTGTAGCCACATCTTCAGCGATCCGCTGAACGCTCAAGGAGATCACCTAACTATGAAGCAACCAAGGTTCTAGGTCATGTTAAAACTGTGATAAGGATCGATGTTGCAAAGCATACTCAATGATATGCCGAAGTGCACAAGTAATGGCCCAAAGTTGCCGCACCCAATGCCCCAAAACACCGACAGAAAGGCGATATGAAGAATATTTTGGTGCATCACTGAATTGGATAGGCGGAGCAAAGAGTCATCACCTAATATTGCAGTGGAAGAAGCTTTATAAGGATACCTAAGAAAGCAGTCAAGTGCACATTCGCCGCATCACCAAAGTGCTCGGTGATGGTCGGCCTTGACCGCTAAATGGCATTTTGCAGCACAAACTTTCAAAGTTGTTTCATGGAGTATATAAGAAATTTTAGAAAGGACATTGTACATCATCTATTCATTCCATATAAGAACAACTACACTACAAATAATAGTACATAGAACCTTCTTCTTAGAATACAAGGGAGGCTACGGTTTTGAAGCTTTTGGGCATCAAATTGGAGAAGATTAGCTGGTGATAACCACTGATTTGTACTCAATCTTGTTACCCATAACTTCTGCTACTATGTATGGCAATTTATCCTTAATTTCTAGCATTTGTGGCCAAAACCCCATGTTAGGGGTATGCTATTGATATGGGTCTTTAATTCAGTCACTGGGTTTGTGATCTCTTGACTTATCTATAGTTGATTTAGGTGAAAATTTATATCTATTCTCAAGTTTAATGTATGAATTTTAAGGTTGCAATGTTGGCGTTTTGTTTTAGATCTCTCATTTTTTTCATAGTTGGGATTAATAGAGTGTGGAGTAGATATAATAGCCGAAAACCTTATGGGGTTTCAGTTGATATCCACATTTATGGATTTAGTGGCTAAGGTAGTAGGTATTTATCTCGACTTCTTAGGCTAAACGTGTCCTCAGCGGTCCGCATGTCGTACCTTAGCTGATTCATGTGAAACACCCATATATCATTGGTGATTTGGGTTACAAGAAACCCAACCTATTCACTTAACATCAACTTGCATTGTCAAGTATATAAACCCATTTGTTAGATTATTGCCCATATCTGCACATCCCAACATCTTCCTTGATAGTCGCTTAATTCAAGAATTAGAACTTCTTGGCTGTACTTTATTTTGATTATTGTAATCCCCCAGATCCTATAATTACTTGGTCCAACAAGTCATCATCTCCTTGAACAATGATTCCCTATGGGATCAACCTGGTTATTATACTGATGATGACCGCCCCTTCAACCTTTGAGTAGTCTAGTTATGTGACATCAGAGGTGTTACATGTTCAAATACTAAAGATGTATGTAACTTAGGTTTGGTCAAAATTAGGTGCTCACTGAATGCCCTTCTTTGCTAGGAGACATGAAGAGTTCTGAAGAAAAGGAGTGAACATGCCATATTTTTAGCCTAACCATTTATTAAAAAGTAGAAAAATAAAGAGAAACCACGAGTGAACTTGCACTGGCGTTGGGCAGTCTACATATCTCGGGTTATAAAAGAATCAAGTCACATGTGGTTCAAGTGGTTGCAGAGATGAATGGATGGATTAGAGAATAGAGTATTGTCTCATCGAGATTCTGGTTCGTGGCTCCTGTTTTTACATTGAATATAATAAAATTGAAAGGATACTATACAAGATCTTATCTATTCTACTTGTCTTGACTCTCTTTTCTTTCAAGTCTTCCTTTGGATCTTCAATTTTCCCCTTGCCTTATTTCGGCGGGTATCTTGATCTCAAAATTTGATCTTGAAATTGAAGTTTGAAATTTGAACTTGAAATCTTGATATGTAAAGTTGCTACATGGGCCCGAATAGACTCTTAATGTCATTCTTCACTTCTCTAATCGAAATAAATGCTACCCCTTAATTGATCTCCAAATTTGTGATCGCAGAAAGACCCGCTTATCATCAAAGACAAATAAAATTAGAATAAAATTTGTTTACCCCAGTTTGTGCTATGAAAAATTTTGTAGGTTATTCTTTTTGGCTTGAACATCATATGAAACATAAAGATAAAAAATGAAAAAAAACAAAAAATCGAGTCTCAAATGAAGTCGGATTTTGTGCCTTGTGAAAAATGAATATAGCAGTTATTGTGCCCAACAGGGGTTATTGTGCCCTGTGAACACATGAATAAAATTAGGGGTTGTTATGCCCTAAATGAAACCAGGAGTTATTGTACCCTATGAAGACGTGAATAAAAATTAGGAATTTTGTTCCTTAAAGGCAACAAGGGTTTATTGTGTCCTGTGAAGACGTGAATAAAAATTAGGGGTTTTGTGCCCTTAATACAACAAAAGGTCATTGTACCCTGTTAAGACATGAACAAAAATTAGAAGATTTCATGCCCTAAATGCAACCAGGGTTATTGTACTGTGCGAAGATATGAACGAAAATTAGGAGGTTTCATGCTTTGTGCCTTAATGCAACCAAGGTTATGGTGCCCTATTAAGAAATGGACAAAACTTAGGAGATTTCGTTCCCTGAATGTGACCATGGATTATGGTGCCCGATGAAGACATGAACGAAAATTAGGAGGTTCCGTGCCCTGAGTGCGACTAGGGGTTATTGCGCCCTGTGAAAATATTAACAAAAGTTAGGATGTTTCATTCCCTGAATATGACCAGGGGTTATTGTGCCTTGTAAAGAAATTAACAAAAATTAGGAGGTTTTGTGCCCTGAATGTGACTAGGGTTATTGTGCCCTGTGAAGACATGAACAAAAATTAAGAGGTTTCGTACCCTAAATGCAACCAGGGGTTATTATTCCCTTTGAAGACATGAACAAAAATTAAGATGTTTCGTACCCTAAATGCAACTAGGGGTTATTGTGCCCTCTGAAGACATGAAGAAAAATTAGAATATTTTGTGTCTAGATGCAACCAGGAGTTATTGTGCCATGTGAAAACATGACCAAAAATTAGGAGGTTTCATGCCCCAAAAATGTAACCAGGGGTTATTGTGCCCTGTGAAGACATGAGGGAAAATTAGGAATTTTTGTTCCCTAAATGCAACTAGGGGTTTTGCTCACTTTGAAGAAGGAGAGTACTTTTATTTAATTTAATTTATTTTAATAAAATAAATAAAATATGCTCCACATTTGAAACTATGAAATTTTGAAATTGTATTTGAATTGTATTTTATTCGTGGATTTTCCAATTTTATTTTATTATCATTTTTAGAAAAAAAAGCCCTAGTTTGAATCTTTCAGGAATATGAGAAAATAAAAATAATTATATTTTTTTGTTTGAGATGGAGCCCCTTTATAGGACTGCCTATGTATCTCACCACAACAAGAATCAGGTTTAACGTAGTTCAAACAAATCAAAGATTTTTTTTTTTTGCAAAATGATATCTTCTGAAAGAATGTTGCATAGAAACAATAAATTAATTTTTGATTAATTATGTCCTAACATTAATTGGTACCAACAACTAGTATTATGGATGTGAATCACCTTCAACTACTTCTAGACAAATTTGAGGTCAACTTTGAAGTAATCTCTATAATTTCAAATGATACCTTAAACATACTTAAGTATTGAGAAGATGTATACATTTTGCATCAAATAAGGGGGGTGAATTTATTTATGATGTCATGTTTCAGTGCCTTACCAAAATAAAGCCCTAATTCAAACAAAATAGAAGAATTTAGATCGTGAAGTTTTTTTTTTACTATAACATTTTTTATTTTTTACTTTGTCATCTAACTTAAAACTTTATCAGTGCGTTCATGAAGATGGGGAAATAGATGTAGTGTATTTGTGCACTCAAAAAGATATAGACTAAGATATAGTTTATAAAAAAAAAAAGACTTAATCTCAAAAAGAAAACACCAGGGATCATATGTCATTCGGTAGGCTTGTAGGGGCAATTGGATCAAAGAATGCCTACAATATTTTTCCAAATTAAATGTTGCTCAAAATTTCGGCTCAACAAACATTTGGGTCAACTTCTAGATCAACAAGTCATGCCATTGAACTTTATATTTAAACCTCTTTACACAATGCACATGAAACAATGAGGCTAAATTTTTAGCCTTTACTTTAAGCAAGCGAATTTCTCAAGTGTGGCATAAGTATAATCAAGAGGTACCAAAATAATCTATATGGGTCACAACAAAGTTGATCCACTCTATTATGCCAAGTAGTTTAACACCTTTTTTTTGTGCATACATCTAAGTACATTGGTAGCAATTCAGACAAAAACATTTCTTCTAATTTTATTTTATTTTGAAGAAGGATAAAAGCTTTTTTCAAATAAAAATGAAGAAAAAAGTTATTTTTCTTTTCTGAACAAAGAAACAAGATTTTTTTGGAATAAAGATTAAGATCTTTTCATTTTTTGGATAGAGAATTTTTATTAATTTTCTAAAATAAAAATCACCAAACTCGAGGAGGGCTGCCTATGTATCTCATTGAGGTGAGAACCCGATGTGCGCTTTTCTTGTGAAAAAACTTCTTTTTCCTTTTGTGTAAATAAAACTTCATTTTTCTACTTTTCTGAATATAGAAATAAAATCTTTCTTCTTGAATTTGATCGTTTTTACTAAACAACATTTTTTTAATAAGAATCCCTTTTTTTATTTTTTAAATAAGAATCATCGAACCCCAGGGTTGCCTATGTATCTCATCAAGATGAGAATCAGGTTTGCATAGTTCTCAAAGTTCATGTTTTTTTCTTATAAGAAATAAATATTTCCTTTTGCTTTTATGAACAAGGAATTAAACTTTTCTGTGTTTTTTTACATTTGATAAGAAATATATTTTTTCAATTTAATCAATAAAGATTATCAGACCCAAGGAGGGATCCTACATACCTCATCAAGGCGGAGAACCGAATGTGTGCTCTTCTTGTGAAAAAAAAAACTTCTTTTTCCCTTTATATAAATAAAACTTCCTTTTAATACTTTTCTGAATAAAGAAATGAAATCTTTCTTCTTGAATTAGATTTTTTTTATCAAGATCAATTTTTTTTAAAAAAAAAAAGAATCCCCTTTATAAATTTTTATTTTATTTTTTAATAAGAATCACCGAACCCAAGGGTTACCTACGTGTCTCATCAAGATTAGAATCAGGTGTGCATAGTTCTCAAAGATCATAAATGAAGTTCATGTTTATTTTTTTGTTATAAGAAATACATATTTTCTTTTTCTTTTATGAACAAGGAATACAATTTTTCTCCATATTTTTTATATTTAATAAGAAATATATATATTTTTAATTTTATCAATAAAGATCATCGAACCCAAGGAGAAATGCTTAGTATCTCATTGAGATGAGAATCAAGTGTGTGTAGTTCAGCCACTTTATGTAAATATGTTTAACTTTTTGAAGAGCTTCTTTTATTTATGAAATCTTATTAAAAATATGAGAGGACCAAACTATTTGAGGTTTAACCCAAAAAAAAAAAGAAAATATTTAATGAGAACACTCATATAGTTTTCTAAATAATGTAATAAGTAACACATGGTCATGAACATGTCATTTCAAAAGATTATTCATGTCCCATATGAACTCAACACCTACGCTTAGCCATATAAAGTCAAACATAGTGTAATGACATCGAATGTCATTTCTGATATTTTTGACCAAATTATCATTTTGCCCTTCCCAAAAGTTGTCTTGGGTCATTTTTGAATAAATCTAGAAGTCAGATTTTGAAAATATTATAAAAAGTTGGAGTTTTGCAAATGAAAAGATTTTAGAAGGCCTTAAGTTGGAAATTTCGAGTTTTGTGGTCATTTCAATTTTCGTGTATCAGAATTTGTTTCTATTGATTTCATCAGTTTCGCAATGTCGAATATGGTCTAGGAGAACTTGCAGAATTGAATTTGGAGTTAAACGGAGATTTTAGGCTCAAAGTTGCATTTTCAAATCATTTTGCATCATGGATTTGACATTGATCAACATTCGGAATTTGGGAGCTCATATCAAAATTCTGTCAATTCCAATGGTTCCAAATGGTGAAACTAACACTAGAAATGGCTTCATCCTAATTTTTAGAGGTTCTGTGAATATTTTGAGTTTTTAGGTTCGAAACTAGTTTAAATGATCTTTCTCGGGTTTGGGTCTGCAGAGGTTCCAAATTTTAATTCTGACAGTTCTATTGAATCTGAATCGTCATTTCTAGTAGGGTTCTATGTTTAGTTTATATTCAAAGGGTTCCAAAATTCTCGAGGGTCCAGCCACTGTTTTGTTTGAGTTGTGCTGCTAGTGCATTGTTGTTTCGGCTGCATCTGACACCAGTACTTCGTGTTCGCACCTCTTAGACCATGTTCGCAAGATCTAGCAGCCAAGCCTTCGTATTTGCAGAGGGTTAACCCCTCTCGGGTCTCTCTTGACAAATAAGGCTTCGTGTTCGCGGAGCACGATTGATGCCTAAACAGTGTCTTTCTTTAAAACTGAGATTTAAACTCTTTTCACCATTTTTGACATTTCAACCTTCGTTTTAAGAGAGGATGTTCAAGGTTTTGATTTCAACCTTCATTCTAAGAGAGGATATTCAAGGTTTTGAAGGAAAATTGATTAGGTAACTATTTTCTAACCTATTTCGACCATTTTCACTGATTAATTTGTATTTTAACCTCTAAATTTGATGAATTAATGGTTGAATTTGGAAATTTTCAGAATTGAGTTCCCTAACTTTGATCATTGACTTCTCCCTCATGTTAGCTCCATGTTCGAAATCGTTTTCACTATTGAATTGCTTATTACATGGGGAACGTTTTCATATATAAATTTTCAGTTTTCGACTATGTTTTACGGCATGAGATTTTTTGACTATTTTATCCTTTGTCTTTGAATAAATTAATTTTTGTATCCTTAGATTCGTTATGTGATTAGGATATCATATTGGAATAAATTGTGGTGATTTGGAGTACCATAGAAGAGAAAAAGCAGCAATCCTGATTGATTCGAGACTTTATTTTAGGCAAGTGGACTTCTAACCTTTCATTGAGTATGAATGAACCTTGTATGCTCCCATATGTATGAAAATGAGCATTTGGGGGTAGAATCGGACCATTGTAGGCTGGATCATGACTTTTCGTATTGAATAATTGCTCATATGGTGATATATTGCTTATTAAATTAACTGTACATTTGTGATCTATGTGACTCTATAAACTATTTGACAGTCATGGCGAGATGTTATATATACTGTGATATGATTGATACTTTGAGAATATGGTTATATTGAAACACTGATGATATTGAGATATTGATTATATGGAACATTGATGACATGAAAATTCTAATGATATTGAGATATTGATGATATAGAAACACTGATGATACTGAAATATTGATGGTATTAGAACTTTATAATCCCTGTGATGTTAATATTATGATATAATTGTTATCATGCACCTTATATCTATTAGTATTTATGCATTGACACTTGTGATGACTATGATGATGTGAGTAACATAACATATGGATTGGTGATCAAGCTCTCTATTGTTCGAGTAGAGGTAATATATCGATAGTCCGATGTTATTTCGAACGGGTCTAAAGTCACTTCTGGACAGGTGAGCATTAGCTGAGGTCTTTGCCGGCGATCTCCACGAATACATCATCTATGTGAGATCCCCATAGGTTTCGACTGAGGCAGTCATCTGGTCAACGCATGTGTATCATACAACAGACATGTATCATGATTATGTGATATTGCATCGCATTATTCATATTTCATGACATAAACTTATGCCCATATCATAGTTGATTGATTTAATTGTATATTGTTTATAGGATTATGTACTTATTATGTCCCTGATCTTGATTTAAGTGTTGGTACATTTATATACTTGTGTATTGAGATACTATGTTAGATAATGGATATATCTATTTTATTGTGATATGTATACACATATTGTGTTGGGACTTCTCTGAGCGTAGGGTTGTAGTTCGACAGATTATGGTTGGGATCTAAGGAGTTACTTGTGTTCTTCATTTCTTTTCTTTTGTAGTTCCATTTGTTGAGTACCCTATTGTTTTGTGCTCAGCCCTTGCTACATTTTGTAGGTTGTGAGCTCAGTCCATCCTTCTAGACTTCTTTATCGTTGGATCGAGCTTCCGGATTTCTTGCGAGGTACTTGCCTATGTCAGCAGGCCTTGAGGATTCCATTTTATATTATTGTTCTATTAGAGGACTAGACATATGACTTGTATTTCGTTTGAATAATCTATACTTAGAGGCTTGTACATGTGACACCAGTCCTTGCGATGATTTTAGTGTGTTTTTTTCGCTTTTCTATATTATAAGGTTTCTATCTTCCACTTCTATTTTTATTGTTAAGTGGTTTGGGTTTTGGCCTGACTCACCTTGGTGGGTTAGGTGAGTGCCATCACACTCGAATTTTGGATCGTGACAATTTGGTATCAGAGTACTAGGTTCTTAGGTCTCACATATGTATAAGCCTAGTCTAGTAGAGTCTTGACGATAGATGTAGAGACGTCTGTTACTTATCCTTGAGAGGCTATGAAGACTATTAGGAAACTCTCTTTCATTTCATTCCAATTGATTGATGCGTGGGTTTTGTATATGTGCTGAGTGTTTGTGTATCCTTTTAACAGATGGCGAGGACAAGCGCTACTACTGCTATAAGACGAGGGGAGGCCACCCCTAATGTTTCTATTGAGACCCCAGCTAGGGATAGGGGCCATGCTCGAGGATGAGCTAGAGGTTAGGGCCAAGGAGCTACATCGACGGTGGACTATGAGCGGGGTATCTCCCCTGGGCCAATTATAGATTCTAGGCAGGACCAGGTTCCACATGAATTTGTTGCAACACCACTACTGCATGATATACTTTTTAGAGTCTTGCGTGTGTTGGAGTCTTTTGGGCAAGAAGGTAGCCAGGCTAACACCCCTGGTACTTCACAGACTTAGGTGAGGCTGTAGCCTCAGGATCAGCAGCAGGCCCCCGAGGACCAAGTTCAGGATGAGTAGCCTTTAGCAGATTCGATTGATAAGTTTCCACTAGTTACTGTCTTTTGTTGAGCAGCGGGGTATGAGAAATTCTGGAAGATGGACCCACCTCGATTTCAGGGTGGGAAGGCTGAGGATTCTCATGAGTTCCTGACTAATTGTAGAGAGTTACTAAATACTGAGGGACTAGCAAAGACCCATGGTGTGAGATATGTTACCTTCCAGCTCCATGGGCTAGCTAGGGAGTGGTGGAGGACTTGTATAGGGTCCCTTCCAGCTGGATCTCCTCAGATAACTTGGGAGACATTTTCTAATGCAATTTATAATCGGTTTGTTCCTTGGAGTGTCAGCGAGGAGAGCAGATAGAGGTTTAAGTGTTTGACGTAGGACACCATGACTGTTTCAAAGTACGAGATCGAGTTTTCCAGTTGGCCTATCATGCCATCACTATACTTCCGACTGAGGAGTAGAAGGTTTGCCGGTTTGTGATAAGGATTGATTTTATCTTATCACACAGTCGATATTTTGGGTAGGTAGAGATTGAGACTTGTTTCAGTCAGTTGTTAGTGTCGCGAAAGAGGCAGAGTTATTGTAGAGGGAGGAATTTACGCACCCTAAAAGGGTCCGTACATTAGGGAAGTACTCAGGTACCTCATTAGGGAGTAAAGGTATGGTCAAAGAAGGTAGTCCTTTTTGGTATCACCGGGTTCATGAAGCCCTACCAGCTTCAGAGGGTGGACAAGGCCTCGTGATTTCTATAGTTCAGGGTAGAGTTCATCTGGCTCTTAGCAGAGGCCCATGGGAGGTTATAACATCCCTCCTGCTTCAACTCAACAGTGGTCAAACTCCAAATCCTGATTTGGGTGTGGATCTCCCGATCACATGATTTGTCAGTGCCCTAGATAGACTCATTCTGGGCCAACTATGCATTCTCCACAACACATGTTTGAGATCTAAAACCACCAGCCAAAGGTTCAGCACCACAGACTAGGGGTCGGGGTAGAAGTCAGACTGAAAAATGTGGATATACCAGTAGTAGGGGAGTAGCTGATACTTGCACTCCTTTAGGTGGTAGAGGATCATCTTCTATGAATAGAGGTCGAGGTGTGTATTGCTATGCCTTTCTAGGTAGACCTGAGGTAGAGGCCTCCGATGCTGTGATCATAGGTATTGTTCCGATTTGCCATCGCCCTGCATTTGTGTTATTTGATCTTGGCTTTACTTATTCATATGCGTTTGTTTATTTCTATATGGGGTTCGAGTTTCCTTATAATTCCACATCTTTGCCTGTTCATGTCTCGACCCTAGTAGGAGATTCCTTAGTAGTGGAACGAGTGTACCGACCTGCCTTGTTACTTTGGTGGGCTATGAGACTTGGGTAGATCTAATTATATGGATATGGTAGATTTTGATGTCGTTTTAAGTATGGATTGGGTATCCCCATATCATGTTATCATTGATTGTTATGCCAAAACTATTACCCTAGCCATGCTAGGTAAATCGAGGATTCAGTCGACTGGTTCGAAGGGTTCCTATCCTAGTAAAGTGATATCTCATATGCGGGCCCAAAAGTTGATTGATAGAGAGTGTTTGGCTTATTTGGCTTTTATTCATGATACTGTTGTTGAGTCACATTCTATGAAGTCTATTCTGGTGGTTTGTGAGTTTTTGGATGTGTTCCATACTTATCTAATTAGAGTCACTCCTAATCGGGACATTGAATTTGCTATTGACCTTGAACTGAGAACTAAACCCATTTCTATCACTCTGTATCATATGGCTCCGGCTGAATTAAAGGAGTTAAAGAAGAAGCTGAAGGATTTGTTGAGCAAGGGCTTTATTCGCGCTATTGTTTCACCAAAGGGTGCCCTAGTCCTATTTGTAAAGAAGAAGGACGGATCCATAAGGATGTGTATTGATTATAGATAGTTGAACAAAGTGACTTTTAAGAAAAAGTACTCGTTTCCCCGCATAAATGACTTATTTGATCAACTTTAAGGAGCAGCCTTATTTTCTAGAATTGACTTGAGGTCCTAGTATCATCAGCTTCGAATTCGGCCATCAGATATACCCAAGAAAACTTTTCAAACCAAATATGGCCACCATGAGTTTCTTCTTATGTCCTTTGGTTTGACTAACACCCCTGCAGCATTTATGAAGTTGATGAATGGGGTTGTTTTGGCCGTATATGGATTCATTCCTGATTGTGTTCATCGATGATATCTTGGTCTATTCCAAGATTGAGGAGGACCATGTAAGGTATTTGAGGATTGTACTCTAGAGTCTTAGGGAGTAGAAGTTGTGTGTGAAGCGCTCCAAGTGCGAGTTCTGCTTGAGTTTGGTCGCATTCTTAGGGAATGTTGTGTCCAAAGAGGTTCTTCGACTTGATTCGGGTGAAGATTAAGGTCGTTCGGGGTTGGATAGCAGCTACAAAGATTCATAATTTTATGGGCTTGGCTGGTTATTATCACCATTTTATTTTGGTTTCTCCACTCTTATAGCTCTACTAACTAGGCTTACTCAGAAGAATGTGGTATTTCATTGGTCATATGAGTATGAGGAGAGCTTTCACAAGATCAAGTTATTGTTGACTACAACTCTTATTCTGACATTGCCAGAGGAAAGTGTTCATTTCAGTATTTATTGTGATGCTTCAGGAGTGGATCTAGGTGGTGTGCTGATGTAGAAGGGGGAGGTTATTGCTTATACTTCTACGAAGATGAAGGCCCATGAGAAGAACTACCCTACACATGATTTGGAGTTGGTTGTTGTTGTGTTTGTGTTGAAGTTATAGCGTCCCTATTTGTATACAAGTCCATCATGAGATCTTTACTGACCATCACAGTCTATAATATATCTTCAGTCAGTAGGATCTAAATCTGAGACAAAGAAGGTGGATTGAGCTTCTAAAAGTTTATGACTTGACAATTCTCTATCACCCCCAAAAGGATAATAGGGTAGCTGATTCATTGAGTAGGAAGGCTTCTAGCATGGGGAGTTTAGCATCTATGCAGTTGAGGAGCGACCATTGATTAGAGATGTTCAGAGATTGGCTAATAGGTTGGTGATGTTACAAATTTCATAGCAGGGTGGAGTGCTTGCTACTATTAAGGCTTACTCATCTTTGATGGTCCAGATTCGTGAGAGGCAGTTTGAGGAAGGGAAGTTGGGTATTATCCAGGATAAGGTGAGTGAAGGTAAAGATAGTGAGGACGTGCTGGATTCTGATGGTGTTTTGAGGATTGGGAGTCGTATCCATGTGCCCATGGTGCGCGATTTGATCAGATTGATACTTGAGAAGGCTCATTGTGCAAGATATTCCATTTATCCAGGGGTAGGGAAGATGTACCATGATCTGAGTCAGCATTATTGGTGGCTTGGTATGAAGAGAGATATTTCAGAGTTTGTATCTAGGTGCTTGACATGTCAGCAGGTCAAGTGTGAGCACTTGAGGCCAAGTGGGGAGCTTCAGCGAATGCCCATTCCCGAGCTGAAGTGGGAGCATATTACTATGGACTTCATTGTTAGCTTACCTCATATTAATCGGGAGTTTTTGTCTCTATTTGGGTAGTTGTAAGAGACTGGCCCTATTTTACATCAGTCAGATTATGAGACTTCACGGGGTCCTGGTGTCTATTGTATCGAATCAAGGCTCATTGTTTACTTCGTACTTTTGGAGGGCTTTACATCATGGTTTGGCTACCCGTTTGGATTTGAGTACAGCTTTTCACCCCAGACTGATGGCTAATTTAAGAGGAACGAGTATTAGAGGATATGCTCCGAGCCTGTGTTACTGATTTTGGGGCTACATGGGACCAACATTTAGCCTTAGCGTAGTTTGCATACAACAATAATTATCATTCTAAAATTCAAATGGCTATTTTTGAGGCCTTGTGTGGCTGGAGATGTAGATTGCTCATAGGTTGGTTAGACACAGTAGCAATGGTGAGTATGGGTGTTGATATATTGAGAGAAAACTTGGAGCAAGTACGGTTGGTTCAGAGTAGATAGGTGACAGCCCAGAGTCGCCAAAAGAACTATGTCGATAGGTGAGTTTGACCTTTGGAGTTTGTGGTTTGTGATATGGTTTGGTTGAAAGTCTCACCTTTGAAGGGTGTTATGAGATTCGAGAAGAAAGACAAGCTCAGTCCAAGGTTCATTGGTCCTTTTGAGATTCTTGATAAAGTGGGAGAGGTGGCTTATACACTTGCCTTGCCACCCAACCTATCCTCAGTCCATCCTGTATTTTATGTTTTGATGTTGCAACATTATATTCTGGACGAGTCTCATGTGATTTCTACGGATTCAGTTGAGTTGAGCCCTGATTTGACTTATGAGAAGCATCTGGGAGCCATTTTGGACAGGCAGGCAAGGAGGTTGAGGACTAAGGAGATCACTTCAATAAAGGTCCAGTGGAGCAATAGGCCCGAGAGTGAGGCTACATGGGAGATAGAGTCGGATATGAATGTTCCATACCCTCAGTTGTTCCTTATCTCATGTTCGAGGACAAACATTGTTTTAAGTAATGGATGATGTAATGAACTCGAAGGTCATTGCTGGTATTTTCAACCAAATTACCATTTTATCCATCCTTAAAGTTGCCTTGGATCATTTTTTAATGAGTCTAGAAGTCGGATTTTGAAAAATTGTAAATAGTTGGAGTTTTGAAAAAGAAAGGATTTTAGAAAGCCGTAAGTTGGAAATTTCGAGTTTTGTGGTTACTTTGTGTTTTGTGCATCAAAATATGATTTTTTTTAGTCCACCAGCTTTAGAATGTTGGATCTGGTCTAGGAAATTTAGAGTTAAAATGGAGATTTTAGGCCTAAAGTAGCATTTACTTCATTTTGCATCATAGGTTTGACTTTGATCAACATTCGGGGTTCGGGAGCTCATATCGAAATCTCATCAGTTCCAATGATTTCGGGTGGTGAAACTAATGCTAAAAATGTTTTCGTCCTAAATGTTAGAGGTTCTATGAATATTTTGTGTTTTTAGGTTCGAAACTAGTTTAAATGATCTTCAACGAGTTCAAGACCACGGAGGTTCCAGATTTGAATTCTGACAATTTCATTGAGTCTGTATTATCATTTCTTATAGGGTTTTGTGTTTAGTATGTACTCACGGGTTTCTAAACGAATTCCCAAGGGTCTAGCCCTTGTTTTGTTTGAGTTGTGTTGCTGGTGCATTGTTGCTTTTGGTGCATCCAGCACCAGTACTCCATGTTCGCGGAGATCCAGCAGCCAGGCCTCCATGTTCATGGGGTAAGTTTTGCATTCGCGGAGGATTAACCCCTTTCTGTTTTCTGCGTTCACGGAGCACGATTGATGCCTGAACAATGTCTTTCTTTAAAAACATGATTTAAACCCTTTCCACCATTTTTGACATTTCCAGCTTCATTCCATGAGAGGATTTTCATGGTTTTGAAGGCAAATTGATTATGTAACTATTTTCTAACCTATTTCAATCATTTCTATTGATTGATTGTGTTTTAACCTCTATATTTGAAGATTTAATGCTGGAATTTGGGAATTTTCAGAATTGAGTTCCCTAAACTTTGATCATTGACTTCTCTCTCATCTTAGCTCCGTCTGTAAAACTGTTTTCACTGTTGAATTCCTCATTACATGGGGAACATTTTCATATATAAATTTTTCAGTTTTCAGCTACATTTTCCAGTATGAGATTTTTGACTATTTTACCCTTTCTCTTCGAATTAATTGATTTTTGTATCCTTAAATTCGTTATATTATTGGGATGCCATATTTGAATAGATCGTGGTGATTTGGAGGACTGTAGAAGAGGGAAAATGGTGATTCTGACTTGATTCGAGACTTTATTTGTGGCAAGTGGACTTCTAACCTTTTGTTAAGTATGAATGAACCTTGTATGCTCCTATGTGTATAGAATTGAGCATTTGGGGGGTAGAGTCGGATCGTTGTAGACTAGATCATGACTTTTCATATTAAATAGTTGCTCACATGGTGGTATATTGCTTATCAAATTAATTTTACATTTGTGATATATGTGACTCTGTGAACTACTTGACAGTGTTGGCGAGATGGTATGTATATTGTGATATGATTGATACATTGAGACTATGGTTATATTGAAACACTGATAATATTGAGATATTGATGATATGATACATTGATGATAGTGAGACTCTAGTGATATTGTGACATTGATGATATTGAAACACTATTGATACTGAAATATTGGTGGTATTGAGACATTGAGATCCTTATGATATTGATATTATGATATAATTGTGATCATGCACCTTACATCTATTATTATTTGTGCATTGACACTGGTGATGGCTATGACCAAGATGTGAGTAAGGTAACATGTGGATTAGTGGCTAAGGTCTCTACCGGTCTAGCCGAGGTAATATGCCAGCGGTCCCAGGTTATTTCTGGATGGGTCTGAGGTCTTTTCAGGATAGGTGAGCATTAGTTGAGGTTTTTGCCAGTGATATTCACAGATACATGGTCTATGTGAGACTCCCATCGATTTAAACTGAGGCAGCCATTTGGTCAGTGGATGTGTATCGTAAAACAGATATGCATCCTGATTATGTTACATTGCATCACATTATTCATATTTCATGGCATAAACCCCATCCCGTATCATAGTTGATTGATTTAATTTTATATTGTTTATGAGATTGTGTACTTATTATATCCTTGATCTTGATGTAAGTGTTGGATCTAATTATATACTTGTGTATTGAGATACTATGTTAGATGATGGATTTATCTATTTTACTGTGATCTGTATACATATATTGCATTGGGTCTTTTCTAAGCGCAGGGTTGTTGTTCGGCAGATTATAGTTGGATTTAAGGAGTTACTTGTGTTTTTCATAGCTTTACTTTAGGTTAGTTACATTTACAGAGTACCCTATTGTTTGGTGCTCACTTCTTGCTACATTTTGTAGGTTGTGAGGCCGATCCATCCTGCTAGACTTCTTTATCTTTGGATCGAGCTTCCAGATTTCTTGCGAGGTAGCTGCCTATGTATTCAACAGGCCATAAGTATTCCATTTTGTGTTCTTATTATATTTGTGGACTAGACATTCTGACTTGTATTTCCTTTGAGTAATCTATATGCAGAGGCTTGTACATATGACACTAGTCATTGGGATGGTTTTAGTGTGTTTTCTTCCGTTTATCTATATTATTAGGTTGTTATGTTCCGCTTCTATCTTTATTGTCAAGTGGTTTGGGTTTTGGGTTGATTCGCCTTGGTAGGTTAGATGAGTGTCATCACACCAGATTTTGGATCGTGATATGTAGATGAAGCAGATAAAGTGTATTCTAAGTAGGAATATCGTTGTCTAAGGCTTGTTCTACTAAGTTTGAAGTCCTTATAGAGTTGGTGTCTAGACCAATTGTAAAAATGAGTGGAAAACTTGAGTTGGGAAGGAACAACTTACTGTAGTGGGGCTTTTCGGCCTCACTATTTGGATCTTCCATCCTTAAACATGTGTGACTAAAATCCTTCCAGAAAGCATAATAGTGTCATGCCTCAAGAGGGTACCCTAGATGTGACTGGCACTCAAAGACTATTGCTAGTCCCTAAGTGAAACACTTGACCTCATCCCATTCAATCTATCATAGTTTAACATATCAGTGAAGTCTGAAGATGATAAAAGGTGGATAATCTCAATTATAGAAGATCAAATCAAATCAATAAGACTAGTGTGAAAGGAACTAGACCAAAACAATATACAAATCAAACTAATAAACTTTAGTCTATGCAACCTCTATTAACTGTTCAATGGTGCTAGTGAAAGACCCATGGCTACCTCAAATCAAAATAAGCAAATTAGAAGTCTAATTCTAAGGCTAGATGAGATAAATGATGTGCATCCTATGAACTCAAGGAGGACTCACCAATCAGTTGAAATATGGAGAAAATCTTCAGCGAAGTACATGTTGATGATCTTTAGTACCTGTCTCTACATCATGAAAAAATGCAAGCTTAAAAGGACATCAATATGTGAATGTACAAGTATATAAATGGCAGAATGAAACACATATAAGAAGAATACAATCATCTAAAAATACTCATTCAAAATGTCATAAGTCTAAAGAAAGAATAAAGACTAGACGGTGACTTATCATACACAATCCAATCATCTCGATCATTCCAATCAATCTAATACAACCCAATCAGAGTACTATCAAGAACTGTTTAGAGGTTTCTCTTAACTGAAAACATTCACCTATGAGCCAGTGATTATATAACAATCTCGTTGACTTTGCCACAATCATTCAGTACTTACCAGGGTAAAGAATGAATTGATGCATAACAGATCCAATCAATTGAGTCCTCTATTATTTCAGGGATCTTTCAAGAGAAATATCTAACTCAATAGTTTCAATCCCCTCCTACGTTTGGTGATAAGTTGACTTCAAGTTAGACTAACTCTTACTCAATTTGGTGCTGGATACTTTTTCCAAGATTCAATATTCATTAAACAATCAATTCCAATCAACAAATTAGTGAGTCTCTTAATGGACTCTTTCGGTTCATCAGCTCTATTAAATCAATCATTCAACAATTTGACCAATCAATTCCATTAACCTTTAAAGAGTGAATTAGACCATCACATAGGACTTTCAATTAAGACTAATCTTTAGAGTTCAAATTTAAAGACTCATAGGACCATCAAGTTCTATCAACCTATCATCATACTCACATCACAATCACAATCAACATTCTAAAATTAAGACTCTAGACACTATTCCTAGACTCATTCATGTATTCATATTCAAATCATATCTAGGTTTTTTGAAAATAAAAAGTTTAAAGCATGTTCAAAAGAAAACAAGTTCATAAAAATAATTAGATATATAAAGACATATAAGAATAGATTTTTCATCAGGTAATTTTTCAAGAAACTAACTTATGTAGATTCAATACCTTGACCTTTCAATCTATCCCAATCAAGGGGAAATATGGAAGAACGATCTCATGTTTTAGTTTAGATTTACATACCTGAGATTAAGTTTGACAATTTATTTCCACAGGATTTGGCTCCAATCGTTCGAATTCTAGTGTTTCTTCTCCTCTTCTTAGCCCTAGTCTTTTCTTAGAATACATAAGAGACTTATGAATGGGTTTAGAAACACTTTTTATACTTGACCTATATCAATTGAAGGTTAAGTTTAGGAGGGGTAGAGAAAAGTTTGGAAAGCCCCTCAAAAAAAGTGAAAATTTTGTACTATGGTGCCATGTTCGCGTAATGGACTTACTCCTTCCTAGGAAAATTTTTTGGTCAAAAATTTTCTCATCGTTTTTCTAATCCCATCAAAAATATTAAAATCACCATTAAGTGCAAATTTGCGACAAGTCCATGACGTGGACCTGTCGCGTACTCTTCTAGAATTGCGTTCTAGCCCCGAAACATTATCTTTTGATCCAGTTGCTCTAAAATTCAACTAAGACCATGTTCCCACACAATATTTCATGTTATTCACAATTTCGACCTCGAATTTGCCAAGAAAAAGGTTAGGAAGGTGCATTATGCAAGTTCTCTTGTCTAGGGTATTTTTGTAATTTTACAAGGTGTAGCATTACTTCTCCCTTGGGATCACTCATCCTCGAATGAAGGGTAACTAGAGATGGATCCAATGGATGAATAATAATCAAGACTCCTTTCAATCAATCAATTAACCGATCAAACGCTCTTGACAATCAACAATCAACTCAAGGATAGACAAATCAATCGAATCATAAGGTTATTACCTTCAACATTCTTATCATCAGGCACGAATAGATGCGGGAATTTAGCTTTCGTATCCTCCTCGGCTTCTCATGTGGCTTCATCAATAAATTGATTTTCTATAAGACTTTAACCGCGGGTATCTCTTTGGTTCTCAATTTGCAAATTTGACGATCAAGGATTTGGACCGAGATCTCATCGTTGGGTAGGCTATCTTCCATTCCAATACTATCATTGTGGATTACCAATCAGGGATATCCAAAATGTTTCTTCAATATCAAGACCAACAGGGATTACAAATGAGGGATCTCCAAAATTTTTCTTCAACATTGAGACATGGAAAACTAGATGAATCTTTCAGAAGGCAGCTATAACTCACAACCAACATTCCTAATCTTCTTCACAATCTGATAATAGCAATATAGCAAGGGATTTAACTTTACCTTCTTCTAAAATTCCATGACACCGTTCATGGGTGACACTTTCAAGTATACTAATCATTCACCTTAAACTCTAAGTCTATTCTTCTCACATCAGTATCGGACTTCTGGTGGCTCTGTACAGTCTTTAACCTTTCTTTAATAATTTTCACTTTCTCCATAGATTGATGAACCAATTCTGGACCAATCAACTCAGCTTCGCCAACTTTTAACCATCCAATTGGTGATCTACATCTCCTCCCATATAAATCTTCATAGAGAGCCATCTGAATACTTACATGATAATTGTTGTTATATGCAAACTCAATCAAGGGTAAGGGGTCATCCCAAGTACCTCTAAAATCAAGGACACAGGCTCGCAATATATCATCCAATGTGTGAATTGTATGTTCTTGTCACGACCCAAGCCTAGGGCCTAGACGTGACACAGTGAATGGGAACCCAAAGGGACCCTAAACAAGCCTCTCAGTATATCATTTACACATCCTTGGTTGCGGAAGCAATTAACCAACAACAAGAGAGTAAAGACAAGGATAAAAGGACCAAGGGAAGTTTTAGATAACCATAAACAAACAAGAGTCAAGAACAAAGCGTAATTACATCACTTGTCTAACAATACCTCTAAACATAGACATGAGTGGCGGTCAAGACACTTTTCGGGCTCACCCTCATAGTATTAAGAGTTCAACATAAATAAATAACATAGGCAAGAGTAGTATAGCAAGTTTCCCCGAACTTGAGGACTCACTAAAGCTTCTCTTTGAGATATCACAACTAGCCACGTAGAGGATGACCATGAGGAGCTCCACTTCCTATATGGTAACATCATGTAAGCATAGAGTATGCGTTAGTACATTTGAATGTACTAAGTATGTAGGATGCAATACAACAAGAGATAGGCAACGTAACATAGTCAAAATGTATAAACATAGGCAATGGATAGTATAATAACAATATGGCATGCATGACTAATGCTTGAAGTAAAACATTCTTGTATAGAATATAATACATGTGTAGAAAGAGACCATCATCATAGACCAAGCAAGATAGTACTTGGAATCCAAGGCCTACCACCCCCTTGGAAGGTGATTGAGGCATCTACCCCTCAATTGGTAGATGGGCATAGCACTCCCATCAAAGTGGTCAAGGTATATACCTCTCAACATGGTAGATAGGCATAGCACCCAAATCATAGTGGTCAAGATATACACCCCTCAACATGGTAGATGGGCATAGCACCACCCTTCATAGTGGTCAAGGTATATATCCCTTAACTGGTAGATGGGCATAGCACCACCCATCATAGTGGTTGACGCATATCACCCCCTCAACAAGGTGTGGTCAACTGGAAACACTACAAATACTTTTCATGAAATCATCACATACAAACATTCTTTTTATCATCATAAAGTTACTTGACTCATAAGCTATACAATAGATCATCAATAACTCAAGAATCATAAACGGACATTTTATTAAATACTTGGTGGGTGTATAATTCTAATTCAAAATCATGCAATTCAAGAGTGAAATCATGTGAGAAAACTTAATGTAAATCAACCGACCAACACTTGGTAATACCCTCATGCAAGATACATTGAAACCCCTCATCAAACCTCGTCCTAGATCATAGATTCATAGGTCGAAACATGCTTAAGTAGTCAACATTTTATGAAACCCCAACACAATGCATAATCAAATTCATAATAAGAATATCCATAGATAAATCAATTTGAAAATATCCAATTTTACTTAAAAGGAAGGTCGGGCACCATGGGTGAAAGGACCCAATGGTTGAAACCCACATACCTCAATTTTGGAAATTTTCTTGAAGAAGATTTGAATGTGAACTTGAAGCTTGAACGAATTCCTTGAGATCCAGAAATGAGTTTGGGACACTTGATTTTGGATGAAATATTTGGCTAAGTATTAGAGAGGGTTTTGGGGAATGTCTTGAATGATATGGGGTTGAAAATGACAAGTATAGGTGTTTTTATTCATAGGAAGACTTAGGCCCAGGACCTCAAGGCCTTGGACCGAACTAGAGAAACTGGCAACAAAAATGTACAGCTTCGCGCCCCGGCCACATCGTGTCAGGGGCGCGGATTGATTTTGTTTTTTGTAAATTTTGGAAAATCAGATTTTGATACAGTTGTTCTAAAATCGGGGTTAACCTATTTCCCACTCAATTTTGCTCCTGATCAACGCATGAATTTGAGATATATGAAAATTACAAATTTGGGCATTTTCAAGGCACATTTTTGAGCACTTTTTGGGGCATTTCAGTTCTGTTCGGCCATCTGTCTCGGGATGAAAGGTTGTGCTAAGATTCACCTTTGGACCCAGTTCTTTTTCAAAAGACCTCCAAAATTTGGAGGTGAATTGAGATCCTCTATCTGAGATGATAGACAAGGGAACTCTACGCAACCTCATAATCTCATGAATGTACAATTTGGCATAATTCTTTGTAGTATCGATAGTCTGAACTGCCAAGAAGTTAGCCGATATGGTAAGCCTATCCACAATTACCCATATCAAATCATGTTGCTTTCGGGACTTTGGCAAGCCTGTAATAAAATCTATATTGATCATCTCCCATTTTCATTCAAGAATCGCAAAGTTTTGAGCTAATCCACATGGCCTCTGGTGCTCAACTTTAACCTCTTGAAAATTTGGGCACTTAGAGACAAATTTAGCAATATCCTTCTTCGTTCTACTCCACCATTAGACTTCCCTCAAGTCGAAGTACATCTTGGTAAAGTTAGGATGCATGGAATACTTGGAACTGTGACCTTCAACCATAATTCTCTCTCGAACACCATCGACACTCAAAACTCACAATCTACTATGGTATCTCAATACACCATCTTTCCCTTTTGGAGAAAATCATCACCTTTTGTTTGTAGATAGCTTCCTTTATCTGAAGTTGAACATGATCTTGGTCTTGCTTCTCTTTCACCTCTATCACTTGATATGATGCAGAACCATTTTGAACATTAACTCTACCTTTGTTAGACTCTTTAAGTTGAACTCTTAATTGGGCCAATCTATGAACTTCCTCAGCCAACTCTTTCTTTCCTTCCTCAAATGGGCAGTACTACCCATGGACAACTTGCAAAGAGCGTCAACAACAATGTTAGCTTTACCTGGATTGTAAAGAATACTTATATCATAATCCTTGAGAAATTCTAACCATCTTCTCTGCCTCAGGCTGAGCTCTTTCTGGTTAAATAAATATTGCAGGCTCTTGTGATTAGTGAACACATCTACTTGCATTCCACAAGTAGTTGCACCAAATCTTAAGTGCAAATACCGCTGTTGCCAACTCAAGATCATGGGTTTGATAATTCCTCTCATGGACCTTGAGTTTTATGGATACATAAGAAACAATCTTTCCCTTCTGCATCAATATACATCCCAGTCCCCTTCTGAAGGTGTCATAATAAATTACGAATCCATCAGTCCCTTCAAGCAAGGTCAATACTGGGACAGTAGTCAACATTGTTTTAACTCTTGGAAGGTCTTCTCACATTCATCAAACTATTGGAACTTGAACTTTTTTTGAGTCAGTCTAGTCAATGGTGAGGATATAGAAGAAAATCCTTTAACCAATATGTGGTAATATCCTGCTAAACCCAGTAAGCTCCTTATGTTATCAGAGAAGTTGGTCTGGGGCCAGTTCTTAATTGTTTCAATTTTTTGAGTGTCCACTCTAATATCATCGCTCGAGATAATATGGCATAGGAAAGTCATAAACTTGAGACAAAACTCACACTTTGAGAATTATGCATACAATTCATTCTCTTTAAGAGTCAGAAGAACAAATTTGAGGTGATTGGCATGCTCCTCTTCATCTCTAGAACACACCAAAATATCATCAATGAACATGATCATGACATATCAAGGCATTGTCTGAATACTTTGTTCATCAAGTTTATGAAGGTTTCAGGTGCATTAATCAACCCAAAGGACGTGACCAAGAACTCAAAATGGTCATAATAGATCCTAAAGGTGTTTTTGAGTTGTCACATTTCCTTACCTTCAACTGATGGTAAACAGATCGGAGATCTATCTTTGAGAACCAAAAGGCACCATGAAGTTGATTAAATAAGTCATCTATCCTGAGGAGAAGATATTTTTTCTTTATTGTGACCTTGTTTAGTTGCCTAAAATAAGTACACATTCTAAATGACCCTTCTTTCTTTCACAAGAATAGGAGAGAAGCACCCAAGGAGAAACACTCATCCTAATGAAGCCTTTATCTAGCAAATAATTTCATTTGCACTTTCAATTATTTCAACTCAACGAGGGCCATTCTATAAGGTAGAATAGATGAAGGATGAGTATCAGGAAGAACATCATTCAAAAAGTCGATCTCCCTATTAGGTGGGACTCAAAACACTTTAGGAAACTCATTGATAGACTCAAAGGGTGATGACGCTACATCATTATTCTTAACTTGGATGAGGTGATAGATACATCCTTTAGAAATTAGTTTTCTATCCCTAAGGTAGGAAACAAATTTACCCTTAGGTGCTGCAGAATATCCCTTTCACTCAAGGATCGGTTCATTCGGGAATTGGAATATAGCAGTTCAGGTCCTACAGTTAATGGAGTCATAGTAGGCATAAAGCCAATCCATGCCAATGATAACATCGAATCAATCATCTCCAACTCTATCAAATCAGCACAGGTATCCCTATGATGGATGGATACCACACAATCTTTATAGACCCTTTCGGCTAGGATAGACTCACCGACAGGAGTTGAAATAGCAAAAGGGTTCAAGAAAACACTCAAGGAAAATCTCAAACTACTAGCCACATAAGGAGTTACAAAAGAATAAAGTGAAAGTTGAACCAAGTAATGCATAACAATCAAAGGTAAAGACTCAAAACATACCCATCACAACTTCTAGCACAACTTCTTAATCTTGACGACTGCCCATGACGTACAAATATTTTATAGCCTTCTTGTGCCAGAAGTAGGATCTATCTAATTTTCTCTAGCTGGTGGAGTCAGTGTAGAAGATGAGCCTTGTCATCCCACTTCAGACAATCTCTCAGAAAGTGACCGATTTGGCCACACTTGTAATATGCATCTCATCCCTCATGACATTTGTCCAAGTATAGTTTGCCACACTTTCCACATGGTGGTTTACCCTGTAAACATAGAGCCACACTAGCCTATGGCTGATATCCCCAGGCTCTGAAATTCTGAGACCTCTATTTATTCTAATTTCTGGGTATAGGTGCACTAGTAGATGAAGGTGCTGGCCCAGACTGAAACTTGCTACCATTCCTATTCCCTCTCTTCCTAGCCTTATGGTCTTTTTTTATCTCCTATCTATCTTATTGCCTTTCCTCGTCAGCTTGTTGCACATGGAACCTCAACCTGCATATGTTCATGTCGCTCACAAGCATAACTCCTTTCCCATCTTTCTTCGACCACTTATTCAACTCATCTACGTACAGACCCATCCCGATTGTCATGTCTACAACCATGTCAAAAGCAAGGTGAGACAACTGTATGAACTTAAGACTATACTTCTTCACTATCATGGGGACCTATTTCAAGTTTAGAAACTCTCCTACTTTAGCTTCTTTCAGCTCATTTTGGAAAAATCAACCCACAGATGCATCCTTAAATATGGCCCAAGTCAAGGCTAGGGCACCATCAACCCTATTCTTCCTCCACTGATCATACAATAATCTGGAAACCCCTTTGAGCTGGTAGGCAGCCAACTCAACCCTATCAACATCGGTCACATGCATAACCTGGAACATTTTCTGTAGCTCATCAATGTATTTCTCACATGCATATCATTGGGTTTGACCCTATGAACTTAGTGGGTTCATACTTAAGAACTCCCGAACCCTAGATGTGTCTGGAGCATCCTGTCTACCTGCTCCCTATCTAGCAACCGGTGTTGCCGCAGCCTGGGCCAAAGTTTGGATGGCCTGGTGAAGCTCAGCCTTTGAGATGTCAGCCTGTTGTGGCTATTCAGGGATAGCTGGGCCAATGAGTTCATCCTGATTTTGGGGCATAGGTTGGGTAGCATTCTGCCTAGTAGGATGCCCTCTCTTTCTAACGCTCTTCTTGGAGGTATGATCATAATTATGCAAACGCATAATGCACGAATTAGAAGAGATCTCTCATAGAATTTATCTCAATTGCACGAATTAGAATATGAAAGAAGTGTACCAACTCCTAATGTCCTAAAGCCTCCTACTTATAAAGTGTGGTGCACAACATACCCATAAACAAGACTCTACTAGACACGACTTTATAGACTTCCTAGAAAACTTGAACTCTATGTTCTGATACCAAGTTTGTCACGCTCCGAGAGGGTACCCTAGACGTGTCCGACACTAATTAACACCGAATACATTTGCAATGCAGGTGCCCAAAACTAGTGCAGGTAAAAAGACATCAGATAAATAATTAATTCTGTACACTAAATAATATATGAGATCAATGGAACATTTACGTTCATAATTTAATTCATAACTAAATTATAAAAAAATAAATAGAAAAGAATCAAGTAAGGACCTATGTGATAATCTAACTCAAGGAGATTGTCAACAAAAACTCGAACAAGAACAGAACTCAATTCACCAAAGTTTGAAAAAAAAAAATCCTTCTTCATGCTTTTTTTTTTTTTTTGGTGTGTGTATGTATGTTTCTTCTCTTTGTATGTTTTTTTGTGTGTGTGTGTATGTTTTTCCTCACTGTACACTCTCGTTGTTTTTTTTTTTTTTTTTGAATCCTTTTTAATCTCCATCTTCATCTTTTTTTTAATACCTTTTATAATACAAAAGAGTGGGAGTGTGGTATGTGGAAGTTGAGGAA
>JAABOM020071266.1:0-36720 GCA_011800125.2 Solanum clarkiae | reverse complement strand
TGTGCAGAAAGTTGCTGCACCTTTTCCTTTTGTTTTGGTGATTTATCTATGGTTTTTAAGTTGTATTATAAGGAGAACTTGGTGTTCTTAAAATAGGTTGAGTTATTAACATTATTCTAAGGTTGCTTCCCTGATTTTGGTTTCATTTAACAAGAGCATTTTATTGTGTTATCTTAAGCATCATGTTGATTGGAACTTGCGGGCTGTTGTATCTAAGGATATTAGCTCACATCCTTCATGACTTATTGAGTGATGTTATAAGACTGTTTTAGGTTTGTTTATATGTGTAAATGTTACTGGAATAGTTTGGTTAAATTTGGAAAAAATTTGGGGTTGTCGACGTCGAAAGGTAGCGAAGGAAGGTAACGTTATGCTGTCCATTTTTAGAGTGTGTGGAATTGTGATGTGTTGTGCTTTTTGGGCTGTTGTAAGACTTTCAAGAGGCTGAAACAATAGTATATGAAATATACATAAGAATTGTTATTCAAAAATATGGTTATAGGTGAAATGGTTGGGCAAAATGCCTTGACGTCGCTAATTAAAAGCTTGCTGCCCATGTGTTGTTTTTGTTATGTGATTGGGCTAACAAGATACATTTATTGGCTGCTAATGCTAGTTTTATCACCTATTATGTTGTACATAAATATTTGGAGGAAGTGAAGGTTATCTTGAATTAGTAATGAGGTCATGCAACAAGGTACATAAGGTTACTTGATTTCATATCACTCAGCATGAAACATAGATCTCTCCTTGGGACATAAAGGCATTCACCAACTCCGATACACTATTAACCATGTCTCCACTCTTTTACATGTTTATATGATTCCATACATAGTAACTTTCAAATCTGCATACATGTTTGGATACCAAGTTACTTGAGTTCTTGTTACTAGATAAAGTTCATGAGTTGTTTCATTTCATACGCATTTTATTATTTGTGTAAGGTACTCTTTTTCATTGTCATATTGTCTTATATGATTATCTACATGTCACATGTTACATATACAGTCCTACTGCTCTAATAATGTGACCACCATAAGAACCATCTCAAAGGTAATTGAAAGATAAAGTATACAATTTTGATAAGCGGTAGCCCGAGGGGATGGAAATAACACCTAGCCAGGGACGATCCTATCACGAGTGGTAGACCAAGGGGGTTAAGGAAGAACAATAGCAAAGGGATGATCCCGATATCCCGAGGGGTGGAAGAATCACTTAGCCAGGGAAACATCTTATTACGAGGGGTAGCCCCAACGGTTAAGGAAGAATCTAGCGAGGGAAGAACCCGATACAGTTCACTATTGATCAGTTGGTCATTTGTATTACAGATGTGTACAGATTTTACCGTATAGGTAAAGCAATATAGACCACATAAATTACATGATCCCACAGTATAACTAAAGGTGGTCTTTTATGCTACACAGTGTATAGTTTCACTTGAGTTGTTATATCACATACAGTGTTCCCTGCCTTACATACTCAGTACATTATCTCATACTGACGTCCCTTACGGGGGACCTGCATTTCATGCTGCAGGTACAGGTGCTGGTAGATCTCCCCAGTAGGAGTACAAAATATTCAGCTGCTGTCACCAAGATCCAAGTTGCTTTGGGGCTTTGCATATGTCTAGAGCTTACATGTTTTATTGCACAGTTTGTTGAGGTGGGGCCTGTCCCGACCCTTATCAGATGTATTTCTTTATTTAGTGGCTTTGTAGACTATGTAAAGTAAAATGTGGTCATGTCTCGTACTTGAAACACCGTGGCCCCAACGACCCAGTCATATGCATTTCCTTTTGGCTTGTTATCACTGTTTATCTTCTTAAAGGCATGTCAAATGCAGCAACCCCTTATAGTATGTATAGAAATCGCATAGTTATAGGTTGGTTCTCTCGAGCTTTATCGTCAATGGGTACTAGTCCACCCTAATGGGACTCTGGGCTTGACACCGAAGATCCCCAAACTCACCTGTAACATTTTACTCTAACATTGATGGGGGTTCTTAGGAAAAGAAATCCTTCTTGGGAGGTCATGGCTCTTAAAGCTTTCCCCATGACTCTCCGGAGTGAAGCTGCTGAATGGTGGTCAATTCTCCCACCTGATGTTTGTTCCAAGTGGGGGGAGGTGTAGAGAGTCTTCCTCATGAACTTCTATAAGGGGCCCAACAAGCAAGAGCTACAAGATAACATTTGCAATTTTAAAAGGGTGCCAAGAGATTTTTTTGGTAGCAGCTTGGGAAAGGTATAAGAAGTGCCTGGCGACGAACTAGAATCATTGCCTGACTGATGATGAATTATCGGCTAGCTTATATCAAGCACTAGCCTCTGAATAGCAAGAACATGTGAATGCCTTATTCAGAGGGGAGTATCGGGCATTTCTGAGGCAACCATTCAGCGAAATTGCCGAATGCATGGATAAGTTGTGTGCTATCACCCAAGTTTATCACTAACTATAAAAGTAGCTAGTGCGATCCACTAGTACATCTGAGGGAACTCCAAGTTCTACCAGAAAGAAGAGTGTGTCTAATTGGCCCACGTTACCAAACCAGCAATGTATCACTGATAAACACTCAAGAATTGAGCATGTGCTTGAGTAGGTACTTATCAAAACCAATGAACTAGAACAGGTTGTACAGGAGATAAAGTTTGATGACAGGGTTGACTTGCAACATGATTAGAGCCTGTGCAAAAAGATCATAGAAAAGGCCAGAGGAGTAAAGAGGAGACTCTGTCAACCCATAAGAAATTTTGAGTACTCATGATGACAAAGTCAACCCACGACGTTAAATAAGGAGCTTCTTGGGAGGTAACCCAAGTATCTATATTATTTTTGGACTGTTTGAGTTTTATGTCATTTGTTGGAATTGTTAGGTAGTAGTTTGATGCTTGTTTTGATGTGTTAAGACATTGGGTCAGCTGTATTATTCTAGGAATTGGTGTATATTTAAGTGTGATTTGCAGGAACTGACCAAAAAGCAAAAGAGTTGGAGGACATTGCATATGGAGCAGCCTTTACGAGCAGGCCTATGAGTCGTAATGAACACCATAACTTATAGTCATACGTCGTAGTGGGAACAATAAGGACTAAAAGTTGGCACACATATTACTAGCCAACCTTACGATTTGTTGGTCCCTCTATGAGTCGTGAGTGAGGGGTTCGTAGTGCCCAGGTATGAACTCTAATTTTTACTGTGTTGGGTCTACTACAAGGCCGAGACCTACGAGTTGTGGGACAAGCTACGACTTGTAGTAAGGGATTCGTAGACCCGATCTACAGAATTTTAAAAGTTGACCCAAATTGAGTATATAAGGGGTCAAAAGTCATTTAACCCCTACTTTCTCGCATTTTTTAACAGTTACTTCCCCCAAAGCTTCCCCATAACACCTTTTATCTTCTCTGACCAAATTTTTTTCAACCCCCACCGGAATTCGGCGATTTTTTCCCGCAAGCATAACCAGGGTTTTAGCTTTCTCCTTATTCTCTCATTCCATCTAGTTGATCATCATTCGCTCATTTGGTAAGTTTTCGTGGTTGAAATTGGCACACTCATGTCATGATTCTGGGATATTATTGAATGAATGTTAACTTTTTGATCATAGTAAGTACACATAGGAAAAAATGATTGTGTTAACATGAGAATTGGGTTTTGGAGCTCGTTAAACTCTCTAGCATGATGTTAAATGGTATGATTTCTTTTATTGGGTGCTTGTAATGTTGATATGCTCATTATTTGAGTTTAATGCATAATTGTTGGGATGATCAATGTTTACGCCTTGGGGATTAGATAGTCTTGAATACATCATGAAAGTAATTGGAGATTGTTGTTCGAATTGTTGCTTGATTCTATATGATTCATTTTGGGTTTAATTGTGTGTCTGCGATGATGTACTGCTTCGATGCTATTTATTTTTGTTAGTTGTATGGATTTTGGTTCTTGTGGGAAGATTACAGGCACTATTGGTGCCTGTTTTTCACTCTAATGAGATTTCTCTATGACTCATAGGATTCCCTATGAGTCGTAGTGGCCCCTCATAGGTGGCTACAGTGACCTATGAATCTTTAGCAATTACCATACGAGACCCACCTACGATTTATCGTGCTTGCTATGACTTGTAGTATGGAACTCATAGGATCTGACTTATTTTATTTTGTATTTTGTTTCCCACTATGATCTCAGGCTATGACTCACAGGTCATCGTATGAGTCGTACTTGAAGCTAGTTTTTGTGATCAAAATGTCATTTTTCAAGCACTTTAGTTCTATGTGGCTATTATACAACTCGTCATACACCCTAGGAGTTGTACCTGTGAATTGTACCTTCATATTTGTAACTGGTTTAATGTATTTTGTTTATGTTTTCCTTTATTTATTTTGTTATTCCTTGTTGGTTCTATTATATGAATCCTTTTTAATCAAACACTAGGGCACTTACAATATTACCTGGGGTTGAATTTTCAAGTTATATGGATCCTAAGTCTAGAAAAGAAGCTACTAAAGTTCCGGGAAGATGGTTGAGAGATGACCCATCTAATAATGAAAAGTCTGAGGGCTCTGTGGAGGTCCACAGAGTCCGGATAGACCCCGAGGCAAATGTGCCTCAGACTCTAGCTCGTGCTGAACTAATAATGATGGAAGTCACTAGTCTCGCTCAGTATGAAGAGGAGGGTAATGAAGACGGGTTGGATGATGGCCTTTTACTTTCAGAGTCAGGGTCCATTAAGGCATCTCATACCCAACCTAAAGGGACTAATTCTCAACCTCTGGTAGATCCTACTGCTACAGTCACTGCCACAGACTCAAGAAATACTAGGTGGTGTGTTCTAGGCATACAGGAAATATATGACAAAGGGTTGGGACCAAAGGGTCGAAGAAGGCCTGTTCGACTATTTCGTGAGAAATCGATAAATAATGATTCCGAATTGAGTAGAGTGCCTATCTTGGAGGCAGAGACAAACTGTCACGGGCTTGCATAGCTATCACAAAAGTTGGGCAAGTATGCCCCATATCTAGTTCGGGAATTACATGCCACCTATAATTCTACTGTTCTCCAAGATCTTCCTCGAGGGAAGAAGCCCATTAAGCATCCAAGGTTACGAGAAGTTCTATTGTTGGGTGAAGTTGTTGACATTTCAGAGGAGACTATTGGGAGGGTTCAGTTCAGGCCAAACTACATAGTACCTCATTCCACCGCATAGTATGATGATAGAATTGCAAAAATGAGGAAAACAGTGAACAAGAAGAATGTGGATATGAAGACAGAGTGGCTCAGGTAGATAGCTAGCCAAATATGTGAGGAGGGTTTTGAGCCTACATAGGTCACAAAACATATTGCTCAGATCGTGGAATCCCACCTCTCATTCCGAGCCAAGCTTTGGTGGTCTATTATCCATTGGCGCATTAGACCCACCTTTATGGATAATGTGATCACCGTGGAGAGAGCTATACTACTTTCTATTATTGTAGCTGGGTATGATGTTGATTAGGAACGAGTCATGGCCGAACAGATCTACGAGTCAACGATTCATACTCACAACTTATTGCCTTTTCATTCCTGATACATAGATTGTGTAATGAGGCAGAGGTACGTGTCTCCCTTCACTTGGATACACATGTAAAGGACCTGCATACCATGGATCACAGCCTGGTCAAGGCTAATGAGAACCCAGCGGCCCTACAAAGAGTAGATTCTCCTCCCTTCCCAGATCCATTCCCGGTTGAGCCCTAGACTCAGGGTACGAATCCAACCACCACTAGTTCTACTCTAGTTACTATAGAACCATGCCCAGATATTGAGATCGAGTCCACACCATCTTCCAATACTCCCTCTCTAGCATCATCCTCTACAGAGGTTGATTATCTTATCTCTGTTGTTGCTTTTCAAGCACTGGTGCGCAGAGTAGCTATAGCGAAGCTTGGGCTGGAGGCTTTAGCTGCTCAGGTCAGACCGTAGGTTAGCCAGATTGTTCAAGACTCATAGGAGAGGGCAAAGGAATTCACCCACAATTTGGTGGATGAGAGAGTTAGAGCGGTGGATGCCTGAGTAGATGTATTTAATGGAGAATTTAGAGGAGGCTTAAGCATGCTCTGCCTGCTGACACGAGCGCAATGACAAAGGATTTGGCCAAGTTTAAGGCTGACTTATTACTAATGTTAGTAGCCCCTGTTGTAGTCCCGGAGGTGGTACCCATGGTTGATGAGGTTTTTGACCGGTTAACTGACGACCCTCATGCCCACAAAAAAGGCCCCTCAAGATGGGTGACCCATAAATGAGCCAGAAGAGGCCCATACCTCATGACCCAATAGCACGGGGGGGAGCAGACTCCGGGTGAGGTGGTACAAGAGACTCTTGCTTTGGAAGCTATACAGAGGGAACGGGAGCAGCGGATAGCACATGGAGAGGGCAGTTCACATGTCACTGCAGCTCAAATTCCAGAGCAGGAGACCACAGCTTAGGACCCCCAAGATCAGACAGATGTTGGTGCTTGAGCACCAAGTGTTTGATTATTTTTAACTGCAACACTTATTTTCTATCTATGGATACTTTGTTCTTTTTGTTGGATAATGTTTTTATTATGTTTGTTTTGGATTTGTTTAAATGTTTTGTCTTTAATGTTCTTTTCACTTGTGTTTTGGATGTTTAGTTTTAAAATGTTGGTTTTTAATATATCTATGTATGCATATGTATATGTATATTCCATTATTCATTTTTCATTCACGTCTTTACTTTGAGGACAAGGTATTCTATTTTTGTGGGGGTGTGGGAAGTTATGGATTAAAGCGAAGTCTGAGTAGCCTCGAGTCCACAACTTCCACTATTTTTGATCCTAATGTTTTCTTGCCATGTTTTTTTTTCTTGTGGATGTTTAATTTCTATTGAATCGGCATGTTTAGGTAGTGTGGATAATTTGAAGATATACTTTAGTTATTATCTTTTGGTGTATGCACGGTTTTAAAATTTTGATGAAAAATTAGGTACCCTTAAATTTTTTGAGATTGTTGGTTACTGCTGCAATCATGCATTTTGATTATCTGGTTATTTTTGTTTTGATCATGAGAAGGTAAGTTGAGGTTGGAAGCATGAACTGTGAGTCTACACTTGATTGTGTATGCAATGTGAATTATGTTGTGAGCTTATTTTTGTTGCATTCATGTATCATGTATGGACTCAGAACTTGTCTTCTTACTCTAAGATTGGTTTGGTGATGTGGTTGATTTGGAAGGGATCTCAGGCATTTGTTCTTTTAGTGGGCCCACTCTTACCTAATTGATCTTCCAAATGAGCTAGTGAATCACTTATTCCAAATGTTTGAGCTTCTCATATGCTCATTCTTTCTTGACACGTAGCTAGCTTAGCCTTATTTTATGAAATACCATAATATTAGCCCTTGTCTGTCCTTGAATATGTGAACCTTAATTGAGGATGAAAGCCTAAGTTAAGGGTGGTTACAAATGGTGTCCCTAGTTTGAGGAATAGATGTTGTGTATTTCACCTCAGGCTAAAAGCCTAAGTTAAGGGTGGCCTTTGTTATGGTAAAGTAATAACAATGAGGTGTTTAGTTAGGAAATAAACAAAGAAATGCAAAATCATGAGCCTGGTGAGGAAAAAGAAAAGTAAAGTGCCTTGAATTGAATAAAATAGCAAAAATTAGTTCAAAAATAATGCGCAACTGGAAAAGAGAATGAAAACACCCAGGGAAAGCTTGAAATAGGAGAATAAGGGTGGATTTAGTGAAACTGTTTGGGTTATGAAGGTAAAAATTTTGGTAAACATGGTTCAAGGATAGTTCTTAGTCACTACTTGCCTAAAATGCCATACCAAAGCCCTATGAGCCTATGTTACAAGCCATTAAGTCCTAAAGTGATCCAAATCCACTTTTTCACCAATCCGGAAGTTGAGTATAGAGGAAAGCCTATAGTGTTAGTAATTGTGCATGCATTTCATTTGGGAGAGTGAGAATGTTTGCTGAGTCCCTAAATTCTAAATGCTTTTTGAGTGAATAAGAGGGAGTTCTATTCTATGAGGGCATTTTCACTGCTCGATTAGAATATGAATAACCAGATATTGCAGATGGTTGATGCTCCTTTGCATATCATAGTTTGGTTGCCAAATACATCATTGTGTTTTTGTTTTCCTTATTAGCATTGCAATTTGTTTTTGAAAATGAAAGTTGGGTACTTGAATTACAGTAACTGATGTATATGCCATGGGTATAGCTACTATGCATCTCTCTTTATTTGCTTAGATAGAGTTATCGCTTGAGGACAAGCAATAGTTCTAAGTTGACGTTATTGATGTGCTGTCAAAATACAACACATTGATGCCTAAAACAAGGGATTGTATGAGTTCTTAATGCGACTTTTTATGGTTTTTTGTGTTTTTGTGTTGTTATTACAGAAAAGATAAGTTGGCACAATATTGGAGAAAAATTACAGATTTTGCTAAAGTATAGAACATATGAGCTCACCTACAAGTCATAGCCCAAGCTATAAGTCATAGGATGACCTCCTATCCAGAAACATAGAGAAAAAAATCAGAAATTTGCTAAGTGGAGGTCAGCCTTAGGAAGTCACCTTATTAGTTGTAGGTCTCAATACAACTCGTATAGGTGGACGCATAGCAAGAAACAGAGAGCCAAAATTTATGACCAAAATCGAAAGGCCTAGTCTATGAGAAGAGCATACGAGTCGTTGCTTAAGCAATGACTCATACCTGTGGGTCGTAATAGTCAAGTCCAAAAAGCCAAGTGCGTGATATGTGACCTCGATTACGACTCGTGGGTCACCCTATGAGTCATACCTATTAGATGTACCTGCTGCCAGCTATCTTTTCTGTAAAACTTTTAGGGGTAAATTTATAAATACTATATATACTTTATGTTAGGGTTTATTTTGAGGATATCCGAGACATGACTACAGAGAAGAGACTTTGAATATTTTAGTGTAGATTTTAATTTTCTCTTGGAAAACCCACTTTTAGGGAGTGCAAATCATACATAGTGTTTATTCTCAATCTATCAAGTTTGTGGTTTGCAACTTGTGGTGTTATCACCCTTCATTGCCTTGGGTAAAATTCTCAACTATGTCTTGTATTTTTATTTTTGTTGGTTTTGCCTTATCCATGATTAGTTGAGCACCCACAACTTGGGGTTGTGGGAACCATGGGTAGTTGACTTGAGATAACCTAGATTAATTGCATTTCTATGGTTGGGGTTCTGCATGTATTGTTTATTTCCCATCATTTGGATTGTTGTTTGGTGGTGGCTAACACCAAACCCCGCCTACTATCATGATCCTACCCAAGGTAGTGACAAGTAGAAAAAAAAAGTAAATGACATGATTCAATTAATGTTTTCTCGTCTAATCAACCAAACCTGACCAACGGGAGGTTGACTAGGACAATGGGTAATGGTTAGTTGGCACACCGTGGTTGTCGACCATGCACCATGGTGAAATTCGACCTTCACCTTCATAAGAGGGCTGGAAGAACCTAAGTTACCATCCTGCATCTGAATTCCTAATTACATTTATGTTGTCTAGGGCAATTGAATCAATGAACCATGGGGAACATAATTCCCCAGTTGTCCCTAAAATTGATTGTTTCCTTACATAATAGCGTTGTGTTTATTTTATTTTTATTTCCAAATCGTAAATCCCCCCTCCATTTGGAGATTTTAGTTATAAATACTCGAAATGATTAATAGTGAATTCTTGTAGTCAAGCCCTGTATTCCCTGTAGATTCGACCCTAACTTTTGGTTAGGTTAATTGCTGACAGTAACTGCTTTCTTATTGGAGCGTGAAAATCATCAGTAGGCCATGTGGAGGAGCCTTGAGGTGGTCCTTGGTGTTGTGTGTAGAGTGTTGGCCTTAACTTTGGAGTTCAAGACCAAGGCATGTACCACATGAATCGTACATGGCCCATGTGGTACTTTATGGGTAGCGTAGTGGCTTGTGTGAGTAGCCTTGGCCTTGAAAACCATATTTTAGCAAAGGCACTTCACACATGAATGATCCGTATTATCCTTTACGGGTCATGTGAACTTCCATATGGGCGTTGGTGTGACAAATTTCTAAGTATGGAATCATCATCACGGAACTTACTCAGTGATGATCTTGTCAAAGTTTAGGAGCATGGAAGGCCACACTGTCCATGTGACCCTTGTACGGAACCGCTAAATCAGTTTATACTCCTTCATTACTATTTATTCGTATTCAACACATAGATTCTTATTCACTTGCTCAAATGCTTTCTGAATCCTCTTTTCAAGATTTAGTTAGAAGATTCCTATGGAACCTTCAAGCTCAAGATAAATTCACTTTCAACCCTTCAATTTAAGCTTATTTATTTGTTTTAGAGTCATCATGGGTCTCCTACATCAAGCCAAATTCAAATATTCCATTGGTTGAGTTTTTCATCTGAATTAGTAGAAGGATCAAATTTAAATGGTCATATCCCTTAGCACAAAATGATCTAGGTAGACTACTACCTATCAAATTGAAGTTCTTTGAATTCTCTTTCCAATGCTTCCAGTTTCACCTAATTTTGAGCTGGGATCAACAAGTTATGCCCATTTTTGTAAGGCCTATTGGTGTTGTGTTCCCTCTATTTTTGCTAACCAGAGCTCCACAGGTGCTCTGCATGATCTGTGGTTCTTTATACTGATCATGGACCTTCTTCATGAGACACTTAGTAGCATTTTGAAGCTCATTTCATTAATGATTTTCTCGTCATTTTGGCTACTTCTAAGGGATGTTTATGGATTTCTAACCCATCCTAAACCCCTGAAATGACTTGTATTCTTGTTCTCTCATTCAAACTCATTCAACACTTAGAACTTATTCAAGCTCTCTTTCAAGAACTCCCCTAAATTGGACCTTGGAGGATTGTCTTAAAGATTAAGGTTAGACTCTCTTCATCAAATTTCTTCCTTTTTTTCTTGGTTAGCTAAGGTATGTGGGATTGATTCATGGTCCCTTTCAACCCATGAATACCCCAAACTCTTTTACTTGAATTTTCATGAAATTTGGCTTACTTTAAATATGAATTTTTAACATAATTGTTTATTGATTTAATTGATACATGGGCTATGTTTTATTGTTGATTTTAAAGTGATTTAATCCTTAATATGTTGAATTTTATTGATGTTATGAAGATTTGAATGTACATGTCCCCTTTGAAGCTTGATTAAAGCAGGAGTAATCTAAATTATGATTTGAATGTGAATTTACTCATGGATTTACTTAAATTTTATATTATATTGTTGATTTAAGATTGAATCTCTATTGCTCATGCTATTCTCATCTCATTCATGGTCTATTAATACATGAGTATGGTTTTCATGATATTTAGATGTGGGCTAACTCCCAATTAATATGATGTTTATGTTTCAAAGAAAAGTATGGGTATGACAAGAATGTGATCACATAATTTCATGACCCAAGCCTAGGGCCTAGATGTGACATGGTGAATAGGAACTTGAAGGGACCCAAACAAGCCTCTTAGTGTATTAATCACACATCCTTGATCGTGGACGCACAGTAAACAACAACAACAAGAGATATAATAAAAAGGGAAGCAGACCTAAGGGAAGTCTTTGATAATTATTAAAGCGTAAAAGAGTCAAGCTCCAGCATAAGTACATCATAATATCCAACAACACCTCTAACATGTAATGGAGCTGGGGCCAAGACACTCCCAGGGCTCACCCTCACAATAACAAATGTTCAACATAATGAAGTCTTAAAATAGCAAGAGTAATAACGTTAATGTCGTCGGACTTGAGGACTCACCAAACCTTGTTTCAAAGGAACATACTAGCCACGTGGAGGATGATCAAATGGTGCTCCGGTCCCTACATGGTAATATCATGTAGTCATAGAGTATGCATTAGTACTTTTGAATGTACTAAGTATATAGGATACAATGCAACAAGACATAAGCCAATATAGTCAAAATGCATAATAATGAGCAATAGATAAGTGAAATCTCGATATGGCATGCATGATCAATGCTTGAAGTAAAACATGCTTGAGAATGATTCAACTAGCATAAGCATAACACATGAGTGGGAAGAGACCCTAACCGACAAAAGTAATACCAAGCAAGCTACAACTTGGAATCCCGATGATTACCCCTCGTCGGTAAAGAGGTGGTCTACTTCCAAGGTAAACCATACTTCACCTTATGGGATCCCATCCCATTTCGTAAGACTTAACCCTCCTTACGGGAACCCATCCCATTTCGAAAAGTATTTCATGATAAAGTGCACTAAATGGATCCACTAGTATAGCAAGAGTAAATTATAATCCTATGTTGGCACATAGCTTGACGAAAGGAGTTTGGACCCTTAAAGATAGTCCACGCCAACATCTAATCCATTAGTGCTAAGTCTAATCCCATGGAATACTTAAAAAAATCATACTTAAATCATAACATGAATAGCTTGTAAGAACATAACTTGGGTAGCTCATAAACTTGCTTGACCTCTAGTAGTGAGCCTAACTTGAACATGAGGATAGATTATAATCATACATGAACCGTTGCTTTAACATGAATGGCTCACAAGAGGTAAAAATCTTGAAATATAGCTTGACTTGATACTTGTAAAATCATAGATACTTTTCATGAATTCAATACATACTTGAAATCCCTTAATCATCATATAGTCACTTGACTTGTAAATCATGAAATCGATCATCAATAATTGCATTTTATCAAGTACTTGGTGGGTTCATAATGCTTGTTCAAAATAATGCAATTCTAGATTGAAATATTATGAGAAAACTCATTGCAAATCAACCCATCAACATATAGTAAAACCCTCATGTGCGGTACCTTAAAATCCATCATAAAATCTCATAATAGATCATAATTTCATAGCACAAAACATGCATAGTCTTAATAGACGAAACTAATTCATGGTATAAGCTTGAAATAGATAGACATGTATAATTGATCAAAATTTCATAAGACTCCAACATAAGTTTATTCCTAATCCATAATAAGAGATACTTATAGATGATACAACTTAAAAATATGCAATTTCATAGAAAAGAAGATTGCTCTCCATGGGTGAAAGGACCCAATGGATGAAACCCACATACTTAAGACTTGGGTCTCCTTGAGTTGAGCTTGAAGAGAACTTACAGATTGAAGTGAATCCTTGAGTTCTAAAGTTAAGCTTGAAATCCTTGAAATTTGAATGAGATATTTGGTTAAGTCTGCGTCGCGGCCTAGTCGTGGATGCACACTGGAAGTTAAAAATTTGTGAAATTTATTTTTCGCTATGGGTCCTCTAAAATACGGGTTATACCCATTTCCAACTCATTTTTTCACCTTATCAAGAATATGAAGGATTTTTCATATCACTCCCGGATTTTGAGATATATAAAAATTACGATTATGGGCATTTTCGAAGCACATTTTGGAGCATTTCAATATCTCTCCCTTGGGAACATTCATCCTCGAATGTCAAAGAATCATGCATAAGAGGAGTAATTATGAAGATTTCAGACTAACATGAATGCAAAAAATGCATTCAAACATCATTTTTCAAAAATCTCAACGTGAATGTCAAAAAATCACCATAAACTTGTTACCATGAACATGAATGCATGCAAAATGACATGAGGGTTAAAACTTACAACTTGAAATGATATAGGGGACTTAAATTTGTACCTTTGGCTTGAGTAAAGTGGAAGAGATATGGATATCACTTTCTCATGTCCGACTCAACTTCCTATGTGGCACTTTCAAATTGTTGATTCTTCCAAAGGACCTTGATGGAAGATACATCTTTGTTTCCCAACCTCTTCACTTCTCTATCAAAAATCTCCACCTGGACCTACTCATAAGTCAGTTATCTTCTTCAAAACCCACAACATCCAAGGGCACTGTAGCACTTGTGTCACCCACATGGTTTCTCAACATGGATACATCGAAGATTGGATGAACCATATTCATTTCCATAGGCAACTCCAACTCATATGAAACCTTCCCCACTCTTCTCAAAACTTTATAAGGACCCACAAATCTTTGTCTCAATTTCCACTTCTTACCAAACTGGACCACACCTTTCATAGGTAAGACTTTCAAATAGACCCAATCATTATTCTTAAACTCAAGATCTCTTCTCCTCACATTGGAATAGGACTTTTGTCTACTTTTGGCCATTTTCAATCTCTCTCTAATCAACCTCACCTTCTCCAAGGCCTCCATGACTAAATCCGGACCCTGCAAAGCCATCTCCCCCACTTCAAACCCTCCAATTGGGGATCTAAAGCTTCAAAGGGAGCCATACCAATGCTCGAGTGGTAGCTATTGTTGTAAGCAAACTCAATAAGTGGAAAATGTTCATATTAACTACCCATAAACTCCAAAACACAAGCTCTAAGCATATCCTCAAGAGTTTGGATAGTCCTCTCGGCTTGACCATCCATTTGAGGATGAAAAGTTATGCTATGCTTAACCTTGGTACCAATACCTCTTTGAAATGACCACAAAAAATGAGAAGTGAATTGAGCACCACGATCCGAAATGATAGACAAGTGAACCCCATGAAATCTAACCAACTCATGTCTATAAAACTTTGCATAATCTTTGGCACTATAAGTGGTTTTGACCGGTAGGAAGTGAGACGACTTTGTCATTCTATCCACAACAACCAAAATAGAGTCAAAATATTACCTAGTCTTAGGTAACCCGACCACAAAATCCATGTTGATCTCCTCCCACTTCAAAGTAGGAATCTCTATATCTTCAGCTAGGCCACCCGGCCTTTGATGTTCGACTTTCACTTGCTGGCAATTGTGAAATTCAGATATGAACTTGGCAATGTCCCTCTTCATACCTCCCCACCAATACACCTCCCTTAAGTCTCTACACATCTTTGTAGAACCAGGGATAATGGAATAGCATGAATTATGGGCCTCCTTCTAGATCAATTGTTTCAAGTCATCCACATTTGGCACACATAATTTACCTTAGTACCTAAGGGCACCATCTCCCCCTTGGAGAAAACATCTATTTTACCATCTCTCACCAAGGCCTTCAACTCCAGCAAGGCGGCATCAAGATCTTATTTTGCCTTTACCTCCTCAATCAAGGACTATTTAGAACCATCAGTTGCTACTACACCACCCTTATCAACTTCATTCAACCTAACTCCCAATCTAGCCAACCGGTGAACCTCTATAGCCATCTCTTTGCCACTATCATCAATATGAGCTAAACTACACATGGAAACTCTACTTATAGCATCGATCACAATATTAGCTTTGTTGAGGTGATAATACACACTCATATCATAATCTTTAAGGAGCTCTAATCGCCTTCTTTGTCTCTAATTAAGATCCTTTTGGGTGAACACGTATTGAAGACACTTGTGGTTGGTATACACATCAACATGAACCCTATACAAGTAGTGACACCAAATTTTCAAGGAAAATACCATGGCCACCAATTCAAAATCATGGGTGGGACAATTCTTCTCATACACCTTAAGTTGCCTAGAGGCATATGCTATCACCTTACTATTTTGCATTAAACCACACCCAAAGCCAATTCTTGAGACATCACAATATATGACAAATCCCTCCAACCCTTCGGTAGAGCCAAGATAGGAGAAGAAACAAGCTTATCTTTCAAGGTTTGGAAACTCTTTTCACATTCATCGATCCACATGAATTTTGCCTTCTTTTGGGTCAACTTAGTCATAGGAGAAGCAATAGAAGAGAAACCATTTACAAACCTCCTGTAATAACCCGCCAAACCCAAGAAACTTCTAATATCCGATGGAGTCAAAGGTCTAGGCCAATTTCTAATCACCTCCATCTTCTTAGGATCCACCTTAATGCCACACCCAACACCACATGCCCTAGAAAAGCCACCTCTTTCAACCAAAACTTACATTTTTCATATTTAGCATACAACCTCTCCCCCTTAAGATTTGCAACAACATCCACAAGTGATTCACATGCTCCTCCTCACTATGAGAATAAATCAAGATATTATCAATAAAGACCACCACAAAGATGTCAAGATAGGGTTTAAAGACCATATTCATGAGATCTATAAATATAGCCAGTGCATTAGTCAACCCAAAGGACATAACAACAAACTTAAATTACCCAAACCTAGTCCGAAAAGTTCTCTTGGGAATATCACACTCCCTCACACCCATTGGGTGATACCCGGACCAAAGATAAATCTCAGAAAAGTTACTAGCCCCTTGAAGTTGATCAAAAAGGTCATCAATCCTTGGTAGAGTGTACTTGTTTTTTATGTTGACTCTATTAAGTTGTCGGTAATCAATGCATATTCTAAGAGAACCATCCTTTTTCTTCACAAATAACACCGGTGCATCCCAAGGTAACTTATTAGGCCTTATGAAACCCTTTTCCAATAAATCCCTCCATTACAGCCTCAACTCTTTGGGGCCATATAGTAAGGGGGAATGGAAATGAGTTGTGTATTGGGAAGGAGGTCTATACCAAAATCTATTTTCTTTTCGAGAGGAACACCGGGAAGCTCATCGGGAAAGACATCAAAAAACTCATTAACCACCAAAACCAACTCAATAGGAAGGACTTTAGACTCAATATCCCTATCCCTCACCAGATGATAGAGACAACCCTTAGAAATTAACTTTTGGTCTTTAAGACAAGAAATGAGTCGACCCTTGACCATTACATTACGACTTTCCCACTCAAGGATGGGTTCATTAGGGGAACTGGAATTTAACCCTATGGGTTCCACAATCATTAAAAGCATGATATCCATGCAAGCAATCCATCCCAAGAATAACATCAATGTCTACCATATCTTATTCAACAAAATCACAAGGCAAGACTTTATTCAATATGAACATGGGGCAATTTCTATAGAGACTTTAAGAAACAATGGACTCACCAACTGGAGAGATACTACATAAGGTTCACAGAACAATATAGGACTGACATGAAGCTTTTTGGCAACAAAATAAGTAATAAAAGAAAGAGTGGCACCTGGGTCTATCAATGCATAAACATAAAAATAAAAAATCTTTAACATATCAATGACAACATCGGGCACCTCATCCACCCCTTGTCTCTCTTGAAGAACATAGAATCTATTTTTCCTTGGAGTACCCCCTTGTTGGCCTCCTCTTCCCTTTTAACTTGCATTTGCACCTTGGCCTTGTAGACAACCATCTCTAACTTTGTTTTGAGCATGAGGACAATTAATAATATTATGACCCATCTCACCATAACCAAAGCAAGCATTAGAATTCCTTAAACATGGACCATTTTGATTCTTTTCTCCTTAGGCATCTAGGTTTTGCCATTCCTCTATTACCACCTTGGAATCTTGTGTTGGTGACTCTATCATTGGCAAACCTCTTGGTGGGAGCATTGGATGACCCTTAGCCTTGGAACTTGCAGCCTTGTGGAAATCGACCATGATGTGCTATCAAAATACATCATATTTGATTCCTAAAACAAGGATTTTGTAAGTTCTTAATGCAATTTTTTTATGGTTTCATGTATTTTTATGTTGTTCTTACAAAAAAGTTAGATTGACATGATTTTGAAGAAAAGTTGCAGATTTGCTAAAGCACAAGACGCACGAAAACACCTATGAGTCGTAGCCCAAGCTACGAGTCGTAGGGTGTATCGTAGCAGGAATCAGACACCAAAATTCATAAATCTACTAAGTGGAGGTCATCCCTACGAGGCTAGCTTATGAGTCATATGTTGCATTATGAGTCATATAGGTGGACTTGTACCAAGATTCAGAGAGCCAAAAAGGTTGGACAAAAAACTAAAAGCCAAGACTACGATAAGAACATATGAGTCATAGCTCAAGCAATGACTCATACCTGTGGGTCATACCAGTTGAGTCCAAGATTCCAAGACCCTGATACGAGACCCCATCATTGGCTCGTAGCTCACCCTATGAGTCGTATCTGCAAGGTGTACCAGCTGCCAGCTATCTTTTCTGTGTTATTTTAGGGTTTACTTGTAAACGCTATAAATATCTTAAGTTATTAATTTTTATAGGGGAGGATTGGAGATTAAAGATTTCTTAGGATAGAACTTGTTGTAACAACCCCAAAAAGTGCTCGAAAATGTGCCTCAAAAGTGCTCGAAATCATAATTTCCATATATCTAACAATATGTTCATTATTTCAAAAATCCAACTTCATATTCTTTTTTAAGGGGTCAAATTGAGAGGAAAATGGGTCTAACCCGAATTTTAGAGCAACCGTATCAAAATCCAAATATCAAAATAAACGCTTTCTATGAGGGTTAATTTGAAGGGACATATCTCTTAGCATACAAATTATTGAGTAGATCATGAACTACTAACTTAAAGCCCTTTTGAATTAGCTTTCCAAGGCATTTTTTCACCTCATTACAAGTTCAGATGAAGGATTTATGCCTATTTTTGTAAAACTCGTTCGTGCGGAAAATGCAGATTTCCAATGAGCATCCGCGACGCGAACCAGTGTTATTTTGGCCCTATTTTTTTCATTCAGTCCAAGACATCCAATTCTTGGGCTAAAGGATTCCCATTCGTGTTTTTACCTATACTTAGCCGTATGTCACCCTCATATCAGCCTCAACACACCCCAATATCCTCTCAAATACGTAGACTCAAATTTCACCATAGATTCAAGTCCAAAACTCAAGACCAATCTTAAGAATTTCTTCAAGGATCTCACTCAAGCTCCAAGTCTCCATTAAAGTCTTCTTCAAGAGCTTTTCAAAAGCTAAGGTATATGGTGTTGAACCATTGGGTCCTTCCACCCATGGTGGTTAAACCCTCTTTTGCTTAATAATGCATGATTTAAAGTTGATTTTACATGTGAGTCTTGTATATTGAGAAGTTTACTGCAAAGTGCTTTTAGTTCATGAAAGTATGATTATTTTAGCATGTTTTGAGCTTCAAATCTTAGATTTAATGTTGGATTTGATGAGGGGTTTTCATTTGAATGTCTTGGGGGTTTTGCAAGGTGTTCATTAAAAGTTTTACCACTGATTTTCCTTCATGATTTCATCTCTATATTGTATGCTCTTTTACCCCCACTACACACCCCCAAGGTGTTTGATAAAATGTTTGGTTATGGTTTCTTGAGGAAATGAAGGTCTAAAGCATGAGATATGTTATGAATGATATTATGATGATGAAAAGAGCTTATGTATATGATATAATTGACTATATGATGATGAACTGAGCTTATGCATATGATGTACTCTATATAAAGTGTTGCATTAGACCATGCTCGATCCAGGGGGACAAGAGCTCAGGTAACCTAGAATGAGGGTTAATACTCATCTCCATCAGAGTGATGAGGTGGCATCATCATCAACCTAGATGGGGGTTCACACTCATCCACTTATGTAATAGGGCGGCATAATCACCAACTGAGATGGGGGTTCATACTCATCCACCTAAATGATAGGGCATCATCATCACTAATACCAAGGGGTTCATATCTTGGAAATCTAGCTTGGTATCTTCTTCACATATGATATTCTACATAAGCATAATTTAACTAGGAATATTTTACTTATGCATTGGTCATATACGTCATATTGTTATATTATGCCAATTGCCTATCGTTATGCATTTTGGATTATGATGACAATCTGTTGTTGCATTGTATCCCACATACTTAGTACATTCAACCATACTAACTCATACTCTTACCTACTGATATCACCATGTAAGGACTAGAGCTACTATTGATTCTTCTTATGGCTAGATGGATTGTTAAAGTTAGCCTTTGGTGAGTCCTCTATTCCGGGGAAAAGGACTATTCTCTAAAACTATGTATTAAGATTCCCTTTACTTTATTGTATACTTATGAAAATGAGGCTGAGCCCAATTGTACTTCTTGGCCCCCACCGTTATCTATGTATTAGATGTGTTGTTGGACAAAGCTATGTAGTTATGCTATGAGTTGATTCTATTATCTCTTGACTCTATATTACGACAAGTTCTCCCTTAGCCCCTTTTTGTCCTTATTTCCATTCTTCAGATGTCATTTAATTGTTTTTGCGGCTAAGGATGTATAATGATTTGCTATGAGGCTTGTTTGTTATTCTTTCAGGTTCCCCATTCGCCGGTCACGTCTTGGCCCTAGGCTTGGGTCATGACAAATATGATATCAGAGCACTAGGTTGATAGATCCTCGAAGTCTAACACACCGCGTCGATTAGAGTCTTATTCATGGTTGTGTTACGCACCACAACTATGAGTAGGAGGTTATGATACATTTTAGGAAATGTTTCCCTTCTTTATATTGTATGTGATTCTTTAGAAGTGAGATAGGGCTTTCCCCTCTAACGAATATTCTTTTCTTCTTTAGTTGGTCATGTCGGTTCAAGGAGGAAAGCAAAGGAAGATAAGTAGAAGGTTATGATTTTAATGTATCTGAGTTTCACTAATTCTTCTCTGTTCTTTTGGTTGATGGTGGGGCTTCTTATGTGCCCCAGTGTTTGCGTGGATCTTTAGTGTCTATTCTCTTGGTTGGGAATATTGTTGCTAGAAAGTTCATACGTGTTGATCTGGGTTTGTATTGCATTAGTTCTTGGTTTGTGGCTATTTATATTTGGTGTGGTGGATTTTGATGTTGTATATGGGATGGAATAGTTGCATGCATGTTGTGTCTCCATGGATGGTGGGGCATGTAGAGTTAGGATCTGACTCCCTAATGAACCCGTCTTTGAATGGGATATTGTCAAGTGGTAGCAAGGAAGGTTGATATTCTGACTTAAGTTACAATTGGTGTCTAAGGGGGTTGTATTTTTCATCTTATGAGAATTGGAGGTGTAGAATCTAAGTTGGTTGTTTATAGAATTTTCATTTGTGATATATGAGGCCTTGAGTGTCCCTTTTCGATGTTTGAAGTTGGGGTAGTGTCTTTTGGTTGACTAGCAAACCCGTTATGCATATAAGTCTCATGGGTAAGATCTCTAGTCCTTACCCTAATAGGTTTATGGTGGTTTCGGTGATGATAATGTGGTTTGTTCCTTAGTGAGGTAGTGCATGTGAATCATTTAAGGGTAGTATTACGAGTTCAAGGAAGAACGTTGGGTGCAAAGTGGGTGAGATGGGAATTTTTGTGGTAAGAGGTTGCCTTCCTAGTTTGTGTGGTGACGGGTGATGATATTAAGGTGGACTTTAGTAAGATGAAGGTGATTAGAGAGTAGCCTAGACCCTTGAGTTCCTTGGGTATTAGAAGCCTCTTGGGTTAGTGGGCTATTGGTGGGGATTGTGAGTAGATTCTCTTCTGTTATTGCTCCTATGAATTAGTTGACCCTAGGTAACACCATGTTGTGATCGACATTTTAAAGTAGGGTGATTTATAGGTCCAAAATTTTCTATTCTTGTGTTATCTCTTGGTGCTAGTAGGATTCATGTGTATATGGGTTTCATTCATAAGTTCCTTTCACCCATGAAGCCCAATCTTCCTTTTTATAAAAATTGTATGATTTCAAGATGTATTTCTTATGGGTATATATTATTATGAAAAATGAGCATGAAATATGTTGGGGCTTTATCTAATATTGTTGATTATGCATAAATATTTTTTAGCTCATACTATGAAGTGATCTTTGTCTATTGAGACTATACATTATTCAAGCTATGAAATCTATGAACTGTTGTGAAGTTTTGGTATGATTTACAAGTTATCCATGATGGGGATTTACCATGAAGTTGGTGGGCTGATTTACATGATTATAAGATGCACTGATTTCACTATTTCACGATCTATACTCTTGCATTTTGCATGATTTTAACATGTCCTCATATGTGCCCACCAAGTGTTTGATGAAATGCCAAGTTAAGAATTCTCAAGATATGTGCGTGTTTTACAAGTCAAGTGACTTCATGATGAATATAGGCTATCAAGTATGTTACAAATTCATCAATTTATCTATGATTATGCAAGTATGACGTTAAGCCTTTTTCAAAAATTTATTTTCAAGAAAACCTACATGGATTTTTACTTATTTTAATTGTGATTTGAATATTATGATTCCTTAAATTCTATTAATGCATGGGTAGTATTTATTTGATGATTTTAAGGTGATTTAAATTGTTATATATGGATTTACTTTGGGTTTATGAAGTTATAAGTATGCATGTTTCCCTTTTGAAATTATTTATGCATGAGAGGTTACACTATGGATTTAAATATGAAATTAACTATGTCTTCACTTCAACTTCATGTTATAAATATTGAGTTTTAAATGAAGTCTTAATTACCCATGACATTTCCTCATTGTTCATAGCATATGCATTCATATACACAGATTATTTTGAAAATCTCTGTTATGGGTAGGCCCAATTTCATTTTATAATATGATTTTGATAAAAGGTTGGTTATGACAATATTGTGATCATATATATGTTTTTGGTTTCGGCTCTTTAAGTTTTTTTGGTGCCTACACCATTTTGTATATGAATGGACTATTTCTATGTAAGAGTATTATGACTATTAAATTATGGTTTTGGCATTTGTACCTAAGTATGAATTGTTATAAATGGTGTTTGGCTTTTAAGCCCAATTGTATATTAAAATGATTTGGGATGACTACTTAGCTTGTTGCATTGAGGGTTTTGGGGTAGTTTGCGCTACTTGCATAACATGTTTCTAATGAGTGTAGAATCCATAAGGCTGTAATACTATGGATGAGGATGGTTGATCTATGTGGTCAATTACAAAGGGTTAGTCACTTCACTAAAACTGATCTTTGGTTGAGATTTATCCCCAAGTGAGCATTATTAGTATCGGTAGAGTTGGTTGGTTGATTTAGCATTGGGTATGATTATGGATCTTTAGAATAGGGTCTTAAAACCCTACCTTGGTATGTTTGTGGTGGGTTCTAGTTATAGGGTATTAATTTATATAGATCTTATGAATCATTTGGTGGATTGGTTGCTAAATATGATACGTGTGAGTTGAGGATAGGAAGAAGGTTGTTAGAACTCCTTAGGGATTATGGCATGAGTGTGCATTGGTTTTTTTGATAAGGCTAGTGTTGTGGGTGGTGCTCTAGGTAGCCTAATGTGTATGGATAATGGCGGTAAGGAGATTCCCAGTAGAGTCTATCAGTCGGCTAGATAGGGAGTCAGGTTGAAGGAAGTTAAGAATTGTAGTATAGTGTTCTTGATGGTTCAAAATCTTCTTGGGTTGAGAGAACTAGATTAGGCAAGGCCTTAATTTCCACCTTATTAGAGTTGGAAGCTTTCGGTAGAAAAGAATGGTAGAGTGGAGGTTGTCTCCCAAGGGGGAGATGGTGGTCCATGGTACCAAGTGGGGTAGGTGATTTTAAGGTTGGCAATCAGGTTAAGGTTTGTGAACCCTTATAGAAGGCGTTGAATGTCCCCAGTTGGGTGAGAAATTGCCTTGTTGGGTCAATTCAGAAGTTTTACTCATTAGATGTAAGGTTTGTTTTGGTAAGGAGGGAGTTGAGTTTATGGTTTGTGAGTCCTTATAGAGTGTAGAGGGAGATTGGTAAAGATTGGTTAAAAGTTTGGGGAACCTTTGGTGTAGATATGGTTCGTCCGGTTCTTCATATTTCTATGTTGAGGGAATGTGTTGGTGACTCTAGTGTTATAGAGCTCATTGAAGTTGTGGGTATTACGTAGGGTAAGTTGGCTTAAGAGAAGGTCCTGGTGGGGGTGTTGGATGGATTCTTGGAGAAGTTGATTGATAATGGTGTAGTGTTCTTCAAGGCCCTTTGGATGAGTCGTCTATTCGTTTGTGTCTCTTGGGAAGCCATTGTGGGCATGGAGAAGTGATATCCAAATCTATCTAACTCTATTCAAGATTATGATGACATGCCAATGTCCTTTCTATGATTCCAAGTCCTATGTTGCAACCCCTATATCATTCATATGCATTTATGTTTAAGTTGGCAAGTTCATGATGATTTTACACCTATGTTGGGATTTTGAAAATGGTGTTTTAAAGTGTATTGTTGCATTCTTGTTGAGGCTGATCTCCTTATGATTATTTCTCTCTTGTATGTCCCTTTTACATTGGGGGATGAACGTTCCCAAGGGGGAGATATTGAAATGACCCCAAAAATTGTCCAAAAATGTGCCTTGGAAGTGCTCGAAATCGTAATTTCCATATATCTAAAACTTCGTTCATTATTTCAAATATTCAACTTCAAATTCTTGTTTAGGGGGTCAAATTGAGTAAGAAATGGGTCTAATCCGAATTTTAGATCAACCGTATCAAAATCTGAAAATGGCAATAAATGCTATCTAGGAGTGTCAACTTTGAAGGGACATATCTCTTAGCACGCAAAGAATTGAGTGACCCACGACCAACAAACTTAAAGCCCATTAAATTAACTTTCCAACACATATTGTTCACCTCATTATGAGTTCGGATGAAGGATTTATGCCTATTTTCATAAAACTCGTTCGTGCAGAAAATGCAGATTTCCAGTGAGCATCTGCGACGCGGACTAGTGTTATTTTGGCCCTAATTTTTTCATTTCGGTCCAAGACTTTCAATTCTTGGGCTAAAGGATTTCCATACGTGCTTTTACGTATACTTAGCCTTATTTCACCCTCATATCAGCCTCAACACTCCCCAATATCCTATCAAAATACATAGACTCAAATTTCACCCTAGATTCAAGTCCAAAACTCAAGACCAATCTTAAGAATTTCTTTAAGGATCTCACTCAAGCTCCAAGTCTCCATTAAAGTCTTATTCAAGAACTTCTCAAATGCTAAGGTATGTGGTGTTGAACTATTGGGTCCTTCCACCCATGGTGCTTAAACCCTCTTTTGCTTAATAATGCATGATTTAAAGTTGATTTTATATGTGGGTCTTGTATATTGAGAAATTTACTGCAAAGTGATTTTAGTTCATGAAAGTATGATTATTTTAGCATATTTTGAGCTTCAAATCTTAGATTTAATGTTGGATTTGATGTGGGGTTTTCATTTGAATGTCTTGGGGGTGTTGCAAGGTGTTCATTAAAGGTTTTACCACTGATTTTCCTGCATGATTTCATCTCTAAATTGTATGCTCTTTTACCCCCATTACACACCCCCAAGGTATTTGATAAAATGTGCAGTTATAGTGTCTTGAGGAAATGAAGGTCCAAAGCATGAGATATGATATGAATGATATTATGATGATAAAAAGAGCTTATTATATCATATAATTGACTATATGATGATAAAATGAGCTTATGCATATGATATACTCTATATAAAGTGTTGCATTAGACCATGCCCGATCCAGGGGGACAAGATCTCAGGTAACCTAGAATGAGGGTTAATACTAATCTCCACTAGGGTGACGAGGTGGCATCATCATCAACCTAGATGAGGATTCATACTCATCCACTTATGTAATAGGGCGGCATAATCACCAACCGAGATGGGGGTTCATACTCATCCACCTAAGTGATAGGGCAGCATCATCACTAACCCCAAGGGGTTCATACCTTGGAAATCTAGCTTAGTCTCTTCTTCACATATGATATTCTATATGAGCATGATTTACTTAAGCATGTTTTACTTATGCATTTATCATACATGTCATATTGTTATGTTATATCTATCGCCTATCGTTTGGCATTTTGGATTATGATGACTATCTATTGTTGCATTGCATCCCACATACTTAGTACATTCAAACGTACTAACGCATACTCTTTCCTACATAATATCACCATGTAGGGATCGGAGCTCCTATTTATTCTTCTTGTGGCTAGATGGATTGTTCAAGTTAGCCTTTGGTGAGTCCTCTATTCTAAGGACAAGCACTATTCTCTAAAACTATGTATTAAGATTCCCCTTTCTTTATTGTATACTTATGACCACAAGGGTGAGCTCGGTTGTATGTCTTGGCCCCCGCCATTATCTATGTAGTAGAGGTGTTGTTAGACAAAGCAATGTATTTACGCTATGAGTTAATTCTATTATCTCTTGACTCTATGTTACAACAAGTTCTCCCTTATCCCCTTTTTTCCCCTTATTTACATTCTTCAAATGTCATTTAAATCTTTCCACGACCAAGGATATGTAATGATATGCTATGAGGCTTTTTTGGGGTTCTTTCGGGTTCCCCATTCGCCGGTGACGTCTAGGCCCCAGGCTTTGGTCATGACACCTGCCTTTGAATATTCTCTCAAGAATATTTTACAGTTTTAGATTAGTTTATTATTTTCTCTTGGAAAACCCATTTTAGGGAATGCAAATCGTGCTTCGTACTTATTGTTAAGCAATCAAGATTTGAGTTTGCAACTTGTGGTGCCTACACTATTCAAGGTTTTTGGTAAAACTTTCATTTATCTCTTGTATATGAATTTTTGCTTGTTTTGCCTTAGCCATGAGTAGCTAAGCACCCACAACTATGGTTGTGGGAATCATGGGTAGTCGACTTGAAATAGCCTAGGTTTCTTGCATTTTTATGATTTGGGTTTGCATGTATTGTCTATTTCCCTTCATTATGATTGTAGTTTGGTGGTGGCTAATACCAAACTCCACCTACTATCACTAGCTCGACCAAAGTAGTGACGAATAGGAAAGGGGAACTAGATGATAAAATTCGATTGATGTATTCTCGTCTAATCAACCAAACCTGACAAAGGAGAGATTGACTGGGACAATTGGTAATGATTAGTTGGCATGCCATGGTGACCGACCAAGCACTATGGTGAAATATGACCTTCACCTTCACAAGAGGGCTAGAAGAACCTAAGTTACCATTATGCGTATGAATTTCCAATTTGTAGCTATATTGCCTAGGGAAATTGAGTCACCGAACCATGGTGAACACAATTCCTAAGTTGTCCCCAAAATTGAGTGTTTCCTCGCGTCTTAGTTTAGTGTTTGCTTTACTTATTTTTGAATTCACAACCCCCCCCCCCCAATTTAGAGATTTTAGTTATTCATGCTTGAAATGATTAGTAGTGGATTCTTGTACTCAGGCCTCATATTCCCTGTGGTTTGGACCCTAACCTTTGGTTAGGTTAATTGCTGACAACGATCGCTTTCTTATTAGAGTGTGAACATCGAGAGCAGTAAAAATTATGGCACCCTTGTCGGGGAATACAACTAGGTGTTGACTTGAATTCACTATTAGTTAGTTCCAGTGTTAACTTCAATAGTCTCGTGCATTTTACCTTTGTTTTTGTTTTTGTTAGTTGATTCTAAGTATAGGTTGGCTGGCACTATGATTGAACAAAAGTTCTACATTACAAACAACTTGTTGGAAACCTTACAGAGGCGAGTCCTATTTTATGTGCAAAAGTCCGAAGACCCCCAAATTCACCTGCAAAATTTTACCCAAATGTTGAGGGTGGTCCTTGGGACAATACACCCTTCTTGGGAGGCCAAGTCTCTTCAGATTTTCCCCATGACTCTTCGGAGTGAAGCTACAGAATCAAGGTCAATTCTCCCACCTAATGTTTGCTCTAACTAGGGGAAGTGCAGATAGTCTTCCTCATGAACTTCTATAAGGAGTACAACAAGAAAAAGATGTAGAACAACATCAGTAATTTCAAAAGAGTTTCAGGAGAAACTTTGGTAGTGTCTTGGGAGAGATACAAGCAGTGCTTGATAGAAAATCAAAACTATGGTCTGACTAATGATGAATTGGCGGCTAGTTTCTATCGAGTACTACCCTCCGAGCAACAAGGGCAGGCTGATGCATTGCACCGAGGGGACTATTGGGAGTTCATAAGACGACCATTTCATGAGATCACCAAGCATATGAACAAACTATCTGCAGTTGCCCAAGTCTACCAACCCTTTCAAGGATAGGCCGGAGTATCCACTAGTGCATGGAAGGGAGCCCCAAGTAAATCCATGAGTGAGAATGTGGCAAATTGGTTGAGGTTACTACACTAGCATTGCATCACTGATAAGTCGATAAGGATTGAGCATATGCTTGAATAAGTCCTGACCAAGCTCAATAAGCAAGATGATATTGTCCGGGAGATAAAGTTTGATGTCCACAAATGTAACTACAAGGTGGAACAACAAAATATATCAATGCAAAGTCTTGGTGATAGGAAGGATCAAATTGTTGAGCATCTAGATGCAGTACATGACAAACAAAGGAAGAGTAGAAGGAGCAACAATAAGGCCTATGTTGAAGTTTGATTATCCATGATGGCATAGTCGAGCCATGACATTAAACAAGGCGGTTCTTGGGAACAACCCAAGTATCCTTTATATTCTCGACTAGTTTTAATTTTATTTTGGTTGATTAAATTGTTAGGTAGCAGTTTGATGTTTATTTTGAATGTTAAGACACTGGATTAGTTGTATTATTCTGGATATTGGAGTATTTTGAGGTCTGGTTTGTAGGCATAAATCAAGAACCAAGAATTTGAAGAAAATAGCACTAGAAGCAACCTCTACAAGAAGGCCTACAAGTCATAGTCACCACTATGACTCATAGTCATGCCTGGTAGAGGGAACCAGTGAGTATGAGAAGCTAGCACATACATTACGAGCCAATATTACGATTCGTAGAGTCTTATACGAGTCGTAAGAGGGGTTTGTAGTGCCAAGGAATGAATTCTTAATTCTTGCAAGTGTAGGTCCTTCTACGAGGCCAGGACCTATGAGTCGTAGGACAACCTACGACTCGTAGTCGAAGTCTCATAGCCCCGACCAGCAGCTTTTGAAAAGCTGACTTGATTTAATTTAAAGGAGTGTCAAAATAAAATTTTACCCCTAAATCTTATTTCCCAACCCTAAGATTGACAAATTCCCCCAATACCTTTCCCCCTTTCACTTTTTTGATTGACTTTTTCGGCGACACACATCATTTTCCGACCATTTTTTGGGCAAGTACTACAAATAGTGTTTTGGCACCTCTTTTTTATCTCATTTTGCCCAAATATCATTTGTCTTCTCTCAAGGTATGTTCATGGCTAAATGTTGCACACAAATTTTATTATTTCCTTTGATTGTTTGATGATAGTATGCATAAGGATGATAGTGCATATACCTTTGAGTGAATGTTTGTCTAAATGTGAGAACTAGGATTGCCGATTCAAATTCCCCTGTTGTTTTTCTAGAATTGTTAAAGCACTCTTGTTGGACTATGTAGTGTTGGAAAGCTTACCTTATCTAATTGTTGATCATGTTGTGAAGTGGTTATATGATATTTGGTATCATAGGATCCCTGCCAGGTTTGAAATTGGGGTGTAAGTTGGTGTGTGAAAATGATCAATTGAGATACCCTTGTGTAAGTTTGTCTTAAAATCTACTATAACTCTCTCATTTCTGTATTGACGTTAACTGTTGTGAGTTTAGGGATCAATTGGTCTTGGGTATTTGTTGATTGTAATTGGGAAATATTGTTTAATGGTGATGGGCCAGAATAGATCTTTGTGAGATGAGCTTAGCTTTGGGTTATCATGTTTAGGTCCTGGTATGTCTTTGCGCTCACTCTATGTGTAAAAGCTTGCTCTGTTGTTATTTCCTTGGGAGTGAATGAAGTGTGGTTCTTGTGGCAATGATTGAGGGCACCACTAGTACTTTTTTTTGTTATAAGGGTTCCCTACAACTCGTAGATAGTCCTACGAGACATAGAGGCCCCTCGCACGAAGTAGTAGAAACCTATGGGTCCTTGACATATGCCATACAAGACCTATCTACAAATCATAATTTTCACTACGAGTTGTAGTGGGGAACTCGTGGGCATTTTATAATTTTAATTTGAACACTGGAAATAGGTACAAACACGACTACAACTTATAGGTCCTCTTACGAGTTGTACCTGTGATTCATACCTGCAGACCTACAACAGATTCGGTGCACTGTGTTTATGTTTTCTTATATTGGCTTTTTTAATCTTTGTTTATTCTTGTTTGTGGTTTCTATCTGTTTCAAACACTATGGTGCTGGAATTATATTTGTGGGTTGACTCTTCAGGTGATATGGCTCCAGAAACTAGAAAAGAGGCTACTAAAGCTCAAAGGAGACAGTTGAGGGATGATCACTTTGATGATAAAATATTTGTGCGCTCTGTGGAAGTTTACAGAGTCCACATAAATCCCGAGGCAAATGTGCCTCCGACTTGAGCCCGTACTGCAAAAATACTAGTGGAAGTTACTAGTCCCTCTCAGTCTGAAGAGGAGGGCAATGAAGATGGGCCAGAGGACGATGCCTCACTTTCTGAGTCCGGTTCTCTTGAGGTCTGTCAAGCTCAATATGAGGATACAACTCTCCCATAACCAGCCAACTATGCTTACACAATCACCTCCACAGACCAACAAAACATGATATGGTGTGTCCCTGGGATGACAGAGATCTATGAACATGGACTAGAACTGAAAAACCAACGGAGACCAGTGAGAAGATTCCACCAGGAAGCTAGATTAAAAGATTCAGGGCTAAGCAGTGTGCCAAGGTTAGAGGCTGAAATTGAGCGACATGGACTAGGTTGGCTATCATAGGTACTGGGGAAGTATGCCCCTTATATGGCCAGAGAGTTTTATGCCACCTACTATGCTACTATTCGTAGAGATTTGCCAAGGATCAAAAATCCCATTGAGTAGCCACGATTGAGTGATGTCTATGTTAGAGGGGAGGTTGTTGATATCTCCGAGGAAACCATTCGAGAGTGCAATTCAGGCCAAACTACAGAGCACCACATTCCATGGCAGAGTAGACCATAAGATTGCAGAGATGAGAAAGGCCGTGAATCAGATGGATGTCGGGCCAAGAATAGAACGCCTTAGGTAGATAGCAAGTCAAATTGGTGAGAAAGGTGTTGATCTAATATGGGATACGAACCACATGGAGCAGATTCTTAAGGCCCATCTCTCACTTAGGGCAAAATTTTGGTGGTCCATTATTCGCTGGCACATCAGACCAACTTTCACGAATAACGTGATCACATTGGAAAGAGTCATTTTGTTGGCTAGCATCTTGGCAGGGTACGAAATTGACTAGGCTCGTGTTATGGTAGAACAGATACATGAGTCAGCAGTCCGTACTCAGCAGGCCTTGCCATTCCCCAGTTTGATTCACAAGTTGTGCAAGGCTGCTGGGGTATTAGTCTCTCTCCTCTTAGACCCTCATGTAGAGGCGTTGCACATAACGGATCATAGTCTGATTAAGACTGACAAGAACCCTGTTGCCCTATAGAGAGTTGTTCCTCCTTCAATTTCAGAGCCATTACCGGTGAGCCTCCGACTCAGACAGCACCTCCAGCTGCTATCGGCACTATCACAGTTGCTCCAAAGCCCATGCTAGCTATGGAGATCAAGTCCATACAATCCTACAGTACTTCGGTACCAGCAGCAGCTTCATTATAGGTTGATTCTCTTACTTTCATTGTTGCTTTTTTGGCATTATTACATAGGGTGGCAATGGCAGAGCCCATACTACATTCTCTATCTGCATGAGTCAGACCTTGGATTGACCAGACTGTACGGGACTCCAAGAAGTGGATAAAGGCATTCGCCCATGATCTGGCAGATGAGAAAGTTATGGTGGTAGATTCTTGAGTAGATGCCTTTGAGGCGAGAGTCCAACAGAGACTTGAGGGAGCTCGGCCTGCTGACACTAGCACTGTGACTGAGGAGTTGGCCAATTTTAAGATCGAATTATTATAGATGTTAGCAGCTCCTTTTGCAGTCCAAAGATGGCACCGACAAGCAATGAGGCATTCGATATGCTGGCTAACCATTCGGATGTTTGTGGGAAGAGGCCTCTTGAGCGTGATGTTGATCCAGAGCTGGCTCAGAAGCGGTAGAGATTGGAGGTGAAGCCCATACTCGAGGAGGTGGCGCATGAGTCATTATTGTTGGTGGTTATTGAGCGAGATTAAGAGCAGCACACCCCACATAGATTAGGTAGCTCACGGATTACAAAGGAGGAGATGGTGCCCCCGGAACCTACAGACTAGCTAGAGACCAGTGCGTGAGGCACCATGATGTATGAGTTCTTTTGACCATAGTCTTATTTTGTCATGATGGATACTTTTTTCTTTTATTAGACAATCTTTTTATTATGTTGGTTTTTGGATGTTTTTAAATATTGTTTATGTTGGATCTTATTTTTACTTATATTTTGGATGTTAGTTTTTGGTTTTTACTACATGTATGTATATATTTCTATATTATCGTGTTTTGTTTTTTCGTTCTTGTCTTTACTTTGAGGACAAAGTATCTTATTTAGGTGGGGTGTGGGAAGCTATGGACTAAGGTGAAGTCTGAGTAACCTCGAGTCCATAACTTCCCCTATTTTTTATCCCAAGGTTTTCTTGTCGTGCTTCTTTTTCCTTGTAGATGTTTAATTTCTATTTAACCAATATGTTTAGGTAGTGTAGATAAGGTGTAAATGCATAACAGTGTTATCTGTTGTCATATACATAGTCTTTAATTGCATTTTAATGTTTTTAAAAGAATTGAGTACCCTCAAAATATTTGAGATTGTGGTTGTTGGTGCATTCATACATTTTTGAGTATCTAGCAATGTTTGTTCTTATACTATAAAGGCAAGCTGAGGCTCAAAGCATGATCTGTGAGTCTATACTTGATTGTGAATGCAATGCCATGTGTGTTGTGAGCTTATTTTGTTACATTCATGCAGCTTGTATGATATGGAAGGAATCTTAAATCTTTGTTCTTTGAGTGAACCCACTTTTGGCCTAAATGTCCCACCAAATGAGTGAGTAAATCTCTTGTTCCTAATTTTTGAGCTTTTCATATAATTATTCTTTCTTGACATTTTACTAACTTAACCTTGTTGGATGAAATACCTTGATATTGGCCCTGATCTAACCTTGAACATGTGAACCTTGATTGAGGTCAAAGGCCTAAGTTGAGGGTGACTGTAGTTTGTTGGCCCTGGTTTGAGGCTTAGATATTGTGTACTTCACTTGAGGCTAAAAGCCTAAGTTAAGGGTGGCCCTTATTGTGGTAAAGTAATAATCATAAGGTGGTTAGTTGGGAAATCAAGCAACAAATGAAAACGCATGAAGTGAGTGAAGAAAAATAGAAAGAAAAGTTCCTGGAGTTGGGAAAAAGTAGCAAAAAAAGAGTTTGAAATTGAGGTACAGCTGAAAAAGAGAAAGAAAGCACTCGAAAAGTGCAAAAATAAGAGAATAATGATGGATTTACTGAAAAAGTAGGGTGAAGAAAGGGAAAAGTGTTGGTAAACATGGTTCAAGGATAGCGTTTAGTTACTACTTGCCTAAAATGCAATACCATAGCCCCCTTAACCTATGTTTCAAGCCCATAAGTCCTAAAGTGATCCAAAACCACTTTATCACCAAGCCAGAAGATATGTATAGAGGCAAGTCTATGGTGTTAGTCATTATGCATGAATTTCAATTATTAGAGTGAGAATGCTTCCTTAGTCCCTAAATTCTAAATGTTTTTCCGTAAATATGAGGGACTTCTTTTCAGTAAGGGAATTTTCACTAATTAAGTAGCATATGACTATGCCAACAATTGTGGATGGTTGATGCTCCTTAGCTTTTCATAGTTGGATTGCCTAGTATCTCATTATGTTCTGTTTTGCCTAATAACCTTGCAATCCTGTTTTGCAAATGGTAGCTGGGTACTTGAATCACAAGAGTTGTTGTATATGCCATTAGTATAGCTGCTATATATTTCTCTTTGTCTACGTAGATTGAGTCGTTGCTTGAGGACAACCAACAATTATAAGTTGAGGGTGTTGATGTGTTGTCAAAATACAATACATTTGATGCCTAAAACAAGGGATTTTGTGAGTTTTTAATGCGACTTTTTATGGTTTTTATGTGTTTTTATGTTGTTCTAATAAAAAAGTTAGGTTGGCATGATTTTGAAGAAAAGTTGCAGATTTAGCTGAAGAACAAGACATATGAGCACACCTACGAGGTCATAGCCCAAGCTACGAGTCGTAGGGTATATCAAAGAAGGAATCAGAGACCAAAAATTTGAAAATATGATAATTGGAGGTCACCTCTACGACGCCAGCCTATGAGTCATAAGTTGCACTACAACTCGTATAGGTAGACTCATAGGAAGAATCAGAGATCCGAAAAGGTTAGACCAAAAATTGAAGGCCAAGACTATGAGAAGAATATACAAGTCATAGCTCAAGTAACGACTCGTACCTGTGGGTCATACCAGTAAAATCCAAGATGCCAAGAGCCTGATATTGGACCCCGACTACGACTCTTAGGTCACCCTACGAGTCGTACATGCAAGGCATACCAGCTGCCAGCTGTCTTTTCTATGTTATTTTTAAGGTTTACTTGTAAATACTATAAATATCTTAAGTTAGTAGTTTTTAGAGACGAGGATTGGAGATTCCAAATTTCTTAGGATAGAACTTGTCTTTGAATATTCTCTCAAGAATATTTTAGGTTTTTAGATTAGTTTATTATTTTCTCTTGGAAAACCCATTTTCGGGATTGCAAATCTTTCTTCGTACTCGTTGTTGATGAATCAAGCTTTTGGTTTTGCAACTTGTAGTACCTACAATCTTCAACGTTTTTGGTAAAAATTTCATTAATGACTTGTATATGCATTTTTACTTGTTTTTCCTTAGCCATGAGTAGCTAAGCATCCACAACTTGGGGTTGTCGGAATCATGGGTAGTTGACTTGAAATAACCTAAGTTTCTTGCATTTCTATGATTAGGGTTTGCATATATTGTCTATTTCCCTTCTTTATGATTGTAGTTTGGTAGTGGCCAATACCAAACCCCGCCTATTATCACTAGCCCGGCCAAGGTAGTGATGAAAAGGAAAAGAGAAGTAGATGATAGGATTCAATTGATGTGCTCTCATCTAATCAACCAAACTTGACCAAGGGGAGGTTGACTATGACAATTCGTAATGGTTAGTTGGAAAGCCATAGTGGCCAACCAAGCGCCATAGTGAAATTCGACCTTTACCTTCACAAAAGGGCTGCAAGAACCTAGGTTACTGTCCTGTATGGGAATTTCCAATTGTGTTATATTGCCTAGGGAAATTGAGTCAACGAACCATGGTGAATACAATTCCCAAGTTGTCCCTAAAATTTAGTGTTTTCTCGCGTCTTAATATAGTGTTTATATTACTTATTTTTGAATTCATAAACCCCACCTATTTAGAGATTTTAGTTATTTATGCTTTAAATGATTAGTAGTGGATCCTTGTAGTCAGGCCTCGTATTCCCTACGGATTCGACCCTAACCTTTAGTTAGGTTAATTGCTGATATCGACTACTTTCTTATTGGAGCAAGAACATCAAGTCAATCAAACCACCCTTAGAACCTTGGAAACCACTTTCAAAATGAGCCCTCTTGGACACATCACTTCTTCTTTTCCTAAGTTTTTCCCCCTCTAGTTGTTCGGCATATGTCATGAGGCAGGACAAATCTGTATCACCTACTAGCATGGCCATACGACACTCCTCATTAACCAAGTTGGACACTCCCGACACAAATTTGTTCATCCTTGATCTAGGCTTGGCAACCAATTGTGAAGCACACTTGGAAAGTTTGTTGAACTTGAGGGCATACTCCCTCACACTCATCGAATCTTGCTTAAGTTTCTTAAACTCCATCATCTTAGCCTCCCTTAGCTCGATAGGAAAGAACTGGTTGAGGAATGCGACTTTGAACTCTTCCAAAGGAATAGCATTATCATTCCCCTTCTCAACTTCCATTGTGTAAACCAAATTTAAACCACCCCTTTGAGTTGGTAGGCTACCAACTCCACCTTTTCCTCTAAATTGACTTCCATGATGGATAGCACCTTGTACACCTCATTTATGAACTTTTAAGGATCCTCATTCATCGTGGATCCATAGAACTCTGATGGGTTTATTCTAGTCAAATCCCTCACTCTAGAAGCCAAAGTGGAAGAATGAGAGGCTTGGGCCCCTTGGATTATTTGGTTGGTCATACCATGAGCCAACATTGTAATGGCATCTCAAAAAGCTCATCTTGGGCTACCTCTCCACCTTGAGAAGCTTGAGGAGTGGGAGGGGCTCATTGCTCCTCGGGTGTACGGGCTCTCCTTAGTCTCCCTCTTAGAATCAGCATGATCTAGGATAGCAAAGAGCATTCTTTAGGAAAGAAAGCCTTACACTTATATCTAAAGCATGATATAGACCATGAATAAGTGAAAAATTTCCTAAATCGCCTCACAATTTCCGATTCATTGATGTGGCACGCTTCAAAACCATGAATAACACTCTAATCAATGCGGTGTTTTGCATTCCAAGGACCATTAACAACCTAGTGCTCTGATACTAAGTTCAAGTTTATCACGACCCAACCCTAGGGCCTAGACATGCCACGACGAATGGGAATCCAAAGGTACCCAAACAAGCCTCTTGGGATATCAATCACACATCCTTGGTCGCGGAAGCATAGTAAACAACAACATGAGATATAATAAAAAGGGAAGAGGGACTAAGAGAAGTCTTTGATAATAAAGCGTAAAAGAGTCAAGATCAAGCATAAGTACATTATAATATCCAACAACACCTCTAACATGGAATGGAGCAAAGGCCACGACACCCTCTAGGCTCACCCTCATAGTAACAAATGTTCAACATAAAGAAGTCTCAAAATAGCAAGAGTAATAAAGATGATGTCTCAGACTTGAGGACTCACCAAAGCTTTCTTCAATGGATTGTACTATCCACATGAAGGATGATCAAATAGTGCTCTGGTCCCTACATGGTAACATCATGTAGGCATAGAGTATGCATTAGTATGTTTGAATGTACTAAGTATGTAG